>PVJL010004066.1:0-139912 GCA_004026885.1 Lyroderma lyra
AGACCTTCTCTACAGGCCCCGGGGAAGACCTTCTCTACAGGCCCCGGGGGAAGACCTTCTCTACAGGCCCCGGGGAGACCTTCTCTACAGGCCCCGGGGGAAGACCTTCTCTACAGGCCCCGGGAAGACCTTCTCTACAGGCCCCGGGGAAGACCTTCTCTACAGGCCCCGGGAAGACCTTCTACAGGCCCCGGGAAGACCTTCTACAGGCCCCAGGAAGACCTACAGGTTCAGGGCTCTTCCTTGCCACTGCACTCGGAAATCCTACTCAGCCATCAGATCTCAGATTAAATGTCACTTCCTTTGGGAGGCCTTCCCTCTGAGCCAAGTTAGCTCCCCCTGCTGTATGGGTCCTATGGCATCCACATTTCCTCCTCTCACGACCCTTAACATTCATTACGGTAAGCGCACGTTATATTAATATGTGTTTTCCTGCCAGCCTGTAGGCTCCACAAAGTCGACGCGTCTCCCTTGTTCCCCGGGACAGAAGAGGAAACGCAACACGTATTTTCTACGCACACTTCCGCCCCGCCCCGCCCTCCCTTGGGTAGTCTAGCTCTGAGGCAAAGCAAAAGCATGCTTAAGCCATCCTGTCTTCTAAACTGCATCCTGCACGGTCCCCTCCCCTGTCCGCTCCTGCCTCCCACAGAACCCAAGGCAAAGGGCGGGGGGTGCTCTTCAAGCAAATTGAAAGATCAGCCTGGGGCCATCCAGCGCATATGGAAAGGGAAAATTATTAGAACGTGGCTGGCTCAGCGGTAAACAGCATTTACAATGCCACAACACCATAAAGCACTGAATACTGATTTAACTAAAACCCTGTGATACTGGGAAAAAAGGGTTAAGGAGAAGAAATTGTTAGTGAGGCTGTGGTGCTTATAGAAAAGCTAAAGCCTCACGTGCTATCCTAGGGGGGTCAATGGAAACACCTATACCGACGACTAGAGAAAGAGCTTATGGTATGGTTTGGGTCTGGTTTGAACAAAAAATACTTAATTGCTCAGAACAAGGGATGAATTATGTGTGATAAGAGCACTGTGTGTGTTTGATAAGAGCACTGTGTGTGTGTGTGTGTGTGTGTGTGTGCATGTGCGCACACACATACAGGATCTGGCACAAATAATGCCCCTTTTCATGAGCTGGTAATCTACACCAAATCTTTTATTGCAAAATCACAAGCGTGGATGGTTATGATTTTGTGGTAAAATCGTAACTGACGGCCGGGTGTTACTTCTGCCAGACCCTGCATGTAAAGGAGTGTTATTCTCGCAGGGGTGTGTGCTAAAGCAGTCACTGATGACGTGGGACTCTATCCTGCAGCAGGGGGAACACGCCTGCAGGCACAGATGAAACAGGACCGGTCTTGATTCTTGAAGCTGGGTAGTGGGCTTTGCGTATGTGTGAAATTTTCCACAATAAAAAAAAGTGTTTAGAGACAGACAGCTATAGAAGCACATTATTTAAGCTACAGAAAGAAAAATACTAGAAAAAACAGCTACCAGGATAAAAAATATATGCTCTTGGGAAGAGGGAGGGAACGAGGGCCTGGGGGGCCGGGGACAGCTGGTTTCAGGCTTTTAATGTTTGACCTTTAAAAGAACAAAGCAAAACTTTGTGCATCTGTCACTGTGGCCAAAACAGAATCAATTTCAAAAAAGAAATGGAGGCGCTATCATTTAGAGAACTGGAGGTAACCCCGGAAGAGCTCAAAGCAGAAAAATCACACGGCTGCCTCAGGTCATAAGCAGGAGAGTGATGCCTTTCTGGACTCCAAGATTTTTTTTTTTTAAATGACGTTCATTAAAAAATTATTACTTTCATTTTTAAAAATGTTATCTATCATTATCGGTCATTGCCGTCAGTTTTTAGCAGGGCCCTTTGCTGATTCTGACATCTACTAACTGAATCTGTTTCACCAGGTGAAGAACCCGAAACTGCGCAGGGTACCTCCACATTCATGTACTAATAACTATTATTGCCACTTATCTATAGCCTACCATTTGTCAGTGCTTTGCATTTGTTCTTTCTAATATGTGCCACAGCCCTGCAAGGTAGGTGTTGATATTCCCATTTTACAGATGACAAGACTGAGGCTGAGAGACAATAGCCATATGCTTGAGACCACAAAGTCTGCCAGGCTTGGGCGACTGCGTACCCTACACCTCTCCATTACATTCCACTAGTTTGGTAAACAGTCCAGAAGTGCTTGTACATAAACTTCCTCAACAACTCCATGAACCAGGAGAGACCAGATTGTCCTCACTTGACATATGAAGAAACTAAAGCTAAGACAAGTTTGGTAACCTGCCCAAGAATCCAGTACTTTCTTTCATCCCTTATCATCTGTCCCTTCAACAACAAAATGTCAAGTTATTCACAACCTCCTCACGGGCAAATGACAGAAGAGTCCCTGCAAATGAATGCAACTAAAGCAGGAATTTAAACAAGAGAGAGACTTATTGTTTCCAAAGGAAATACAGTAATAAACCATGGAATGTCCTCACTTGCTCTAATGTCAGCATCTTGCTTGAGTCCTCAAAGGGGCTCTTGAAAAGTCAGTTACCTGCCTGCCTGGCAGACAGCAGATCAGCTGCTGGCACAGGCAGCTCACAGCAGTTCCGACAGCCATCACACTCCTTGGCTCCGGAAGAAAAGAACGAGCCACGTGTGCTTTGGCCATGAAAAGAGAATGTCTACCTATCTCCTAAATCTACTTCAGTCCATGGCCTTGTGGCCCAGGGCTTTTTACAGTGGTCAGGAATCTCAGATCAGTGCTACTCTAGAGCAGAGGCAAGTTTGTAAAGTTGTACGGCAGGCTGTGTAGGGTGGCGCCCAAAGCCGGGAACTGAAGGGCCTGAATATCGGGCCGCTGGTCATCCTGAGCCCTGGGTAGCTAACAGCTCTGCTGGGTAGGGGCAGTCCAAGAGTCGGGCACAAGTGCCATGAGCCTGGTGTGACATGCTGCTCCCTGGGCTGTTCTGGCATCTGAGCAACAGCCAAGCAGCAACTGGGGGGAAGAAGCTGTTTACTTGAGTTCAAACTATTTATAGCATCCGCAATCTGCACATATTTGGATGACAAATCTCTGAGCTTCAAAGAAGCGATGTTTTGCTCCTGGACAATTTCACTGAACACATGCCCTCCCAGGCCACCCCCAGACCTGTTCTCTAACGTAAGTTGCCCTCAGGATGTTTTATTTAAGTTGCTGAGTTTAAAGAGATTATAAAAAGAAACCACATTTTGAGAGCAGTGAGTTTTAATTTGTCTATGAGTTTAAACTACATGGTATCATTCTCTTTCACACTTGAATCACAGGTTAAATTCTGATACATGTGTATCCTATTAAAAATACAACTAAAATGCCAAGAGCACCTGAATGAGGTCTCTATTTTAACATGTACTAAATTGTTGTAATGAACCCTGTTCAAGACCTACAAAGAGAATGTTTCTTATGACATAGTTCAGGCAGGATGATAACAGACTTTACAGAGCAGACTGACAAACAATATGTAATCACATACACATTTCAAACCAACAAAAGACATCTTATTACCCACCAATTCTGGGGCAGAAGCAGTTCCTGTGTCCCGGCTCAGTAATGGTCCCTCCCCCCCGACTGCATGCCGAACAGGAGAGATTTAACTGTAACGAAAAGAGGTACAGAGCCTTCTGCACAGTTTTAACTCACAGAAGGTGTTAGGTACCCTTGCCAACAAATCTGTTTGCAAAAACCAGCCTACCTTTAAAAGCTGCCTGTTTTTACAGCAAAAGCAATGCTGATCAGTCATCCCCCCCGCCCCCCTGAGCCAGGCATGGCCTAATCCCAAAGGGGAAAGCGGTTGTTAATCATCATGTACACAGGCTATACTGGTGGCGGTTTCCAGTCCTGTCACACAATGCAGGTGCGGACTGGCACAGAGAGAAAGGGCAGAACAAAAGCCATGCCTTCACGCCCACAGAACCTCCAGGGCCCTAAGGACACTCTGGACTTCTACGGGACATGAAACAAAGGGCTGCTGTGATCTAGATCTTAAAACACTACCACATCTGGGTTAGATACAGTTTATTTATCACGTGCAAGCAAGGAACAGACTGGCATGTGAGTGAGCGAAAATAAATTGCTTAGACGACTCCACACTGTTGAAAAGCTGTTCACAACTTGCGCGGGGATGCCTACTCATTTTAGGTCACGCATTTCTTTAAGAATGAGATGAAAGCTAAGATCCTGTTCTTCAGAAAATGCACATCTGCCAATGAATGTAATTGCTCTGGGGAAACGCAGTGGGTATCCCAAGCCACCATGCAGCTTATGCGGAAGGCATAAGAACATTCCCAACATGTCATTCATTTGTAAACATCTGCTGGAGATCTAACACAGCAGCTCCTGTAGGCATCAAGGTAAATATGGACAGTACACTGAATTAAAGTCACCTGAGAGAAGGACACAAGAAAACAGATCACTACAATAGGGTGGGATAAGTCAGACTATACATTTCAGGCTAATCTCACCCCTCAGCTTCCTTTTTGGCTCTGGGACTTACTAACTCGAAATGCAACAGCAGGTAGAAATGACTGCGCACAAGTGGAGGGAGAAAGCAACAAGGAGCCAGGCCACGGGGCCATGTTAAACTACCGGCCTGCTCGTCTGGGGACTTCCGCTGGCCCTCTGCGTCTGCATAAAAATATCTCAACCCAACCCAACCCAGAGCGCTTTTCTTTAATAAATAGTAACTATGGATTTTTTAAAATGCCACTTTAAGAAAAAGCAATTGACAGACTAGAAGATTGTTCTGGAAAACTCATCTAATGCTGAGAGAAGCCCGCAATCCACGTTGCTGGTTGGCACTTTTAGATCGGCAGATACTTGCTGAGCCCTGAAACAATGTCTGCTGTGTGCACTGCATGGGGGGCTTTTACACAGATGGCCTCATTTCTTCGGCAACACGTATCTTCTCGTAGGTGCTTATCTTTTCATTTAATAGAAAAGAAATGGAGGCAAAGAAGGGCAAAGCGACTTTCCTAGGGTCACTTAAAGCTTAAGTTCTGCAGCCAAAATCAGAATACAGACAAATCTACCTTTTCCTAGGCTCGCATGGACAATGAAGGTAATCACAGAGACAGAAAGCCCAGGAGAGGTACCCACAGGGACGGAGAGTAGAGAGAATAGATGAATGTGGCACTGTGAACGCCTGGGGGTTGGACTCGGATGGACTGGAGGACACATCCTGGCTCATCTTCCCCTTACCAGCTGTGTGACCTCAGGCAAGTCACTTAACCTCTCTGAATTCTGGACTCTCGTTTGTAAAATGAAGAAAATAATAGTGTCTATCTCATTTAAATGTAGGGACGTGGGGGGAAGTACAGGAGGCAGAGTAAGAAAACGGGGAGGTGCGGACTCCCTCAGCTTCCGCAGCGGCACGGGGACCGCGCAGACACGCAGGAGGCACACCCGACAGTGGGAGGAGATGGCTCCATTCACAGGCCCCTCGGCCGATTCCGGCCACACGATGACAGGAATGCTCGCACGAGCGTAAGGATAGAGAAAGGGAAAGGAGAAGGAGTGAGGGGGCCAAAGCAGGTCCCAGCGGCTCGGGCCACATGAAAGCGCCCCTCACCATAGGGCTTTTAGTCCCCTCCTCCCCAGTTCCTTAGCTCCCCAACTTTACCTTTTTCCCAGTCCCTAGTCTTAATCACGCTCTCAATCAGTCCCCCCCCCCCATCTCTAGCCTTAAACAATAGATTGTTACCCTGAAATTTAAACAATAGGCTGTTAGCCCAGATCTCCCAGGACATCCTTCACCGGCTTTAGTTAATCATTCTAAAATAACTTTAATTTGTTTGCTAATTGTATTTCCAAAATGTCCCCTGTCTCCAGCCTTAGTTACTCATCCTGGAATTTGTGATTTGTGCTGGCAAAACTTGAGTTAGTTGTGCTTGCTAGACTTCAGCTAATCATCCTGGTGCCTGTGATCTGTGCTCGCTGATTGTAATCCTGGCAGCCCAGCCCCTCCCCAGGCCGGTCCTGGGCAGGTGGTGACCCCTGAAGGCTGGCTAGGCCAAAAGTCCACAGGCCGCGGAATCCAAGGGGCTGAACGGACTTCCACGATGGGCCAATGCTTTTAAATCTGTTAACGGAATCTCCCTCTCCTCTTCTAGGGGTCACTGGGGTACGGTGATGCCCGGGCAAGGCTTCCAGCCCCTCCCAACCAAAGGCATCCATGGGGTCTCTCAGGCAGATCTCAAGACCCTCTTCTCCCTTTTAGGTCAGTCAGGGTGAGAGCTCCGTGGATCCCCGAGAGGTAGGGACAACGACCACCCTCAGCCGGAAGCACACACAGAAGATGAGACCTCCAGTCCCCCAGCTTCCCATAGAGATTTAGGGGATCACCCCTCTCAAGAGAAAAGTGAGGTAAGCAGATAGAATATGGGGGATCTCGGGACCCCTCCCATGGGACCTGGTTTTCTGAAATAGTCACCACCCTGAGAGCACCCTTTTCTAGAAATCCCTGCCCCAAGTTAGGCAATCAGGAGGAAATTACAGGCAAAAAGTGAACTAATACAAGAAGTTACAGGGTACAAAAAAGCCCACCAGTTTAAGCCAGTTACTAGCGCCTGCGCAGTACGGGTTACAAAGAACTTCATTTCGCCTAAGCCTCATTATACCATCATTGTAATATCACACATGTGCCCGGAAATGCATGAGGGTCATTCTAACAGACTGAATTCTAGAAGGGAACTTGCAGAGTTAGAAAAGGCTGATGTCATAGGTCCCTGCCAATCAAAGATGCCAATCGAAAGGTCCCACGCCCAAACAGGCATACCCCCCTGACAACTAAGGAGAATAAAGCTACCAAAGCCTGTTCCTCGGGGCCACTCCTACCTCTTTGGAGTGTACTGTCTACTTCTAATAAACTGCTCTTCCACAACTTTATCTCCCTGTCCCGCTCACTTCTTTGTTTGAGACACCCAGAACCTAGACATCGCGCTGAGAAGGGCCCATTCTCCAGTAACACTGGGAAAAGCAAAGGAAAGAAAACAGAAGAAAAGGGAGGATTTTAGAAAAGCGAGGTGGAGATGATAGCAGGAGGCGGGGCCGTGTAAGAGGTGCTGAGCGCCTGAGCGCCCCAGCCAGAGCCCTCTGTGAAAGCTTTGACAGACAGTCCCAGAGAAGGACCCCAGAGCTTTCCCCTCACATACCACGGCCCACTGTGCTGCCCCTGGCAGCCTGGTGATAACTGCACATCCAGTGGATCTTAGTTCAGTGCAAGACTGTATCAAGAATAAGCCCATAAAACTAAAAGGTAACTTCCAACTAACGTGCCCTAACGCCATGACTCAAACCAACAGAGACTAGTAATTGAAGAGCTGCAAAGAGGCTGTTGTGTCCACAGATTCGTAGCCAGGAAAGAACCCCAGGCCTGAAGCAGAGCAGTCTTTAAAAGAGAGCTAGCTGACTTGCCAAAGATAAATGGGGGCCCCCCTCCCCCTCCAGCAGGACAAAGGCTTTTGGTAGGGAGATAAGAAGACTGTACTTATGTTTTTAAACGTCCCAATAAGGAAAACCAAAAGAAAGGTGATACACTTGAAGATAAATTTAAACAAACAAGAACAAAAGCAGGCTGGCCTCCTCTGTTTCAGGACCTAGAGGAAGCTGACCAACAAGCTCAGTGCGAATGTGAAACACCATCAGAGGGGACAATGACGTGGGGACTTCTCCATCCGGTGGATCCCAGGCTACAGCCTTGTAAGATGGGACATAAGGCCGGAAGACTTCGGTCTGGACTGAATATATCATATGGGTTGAAAGATGAGAAGAAACAAGTTATACCTGAATTATGGTCCCTACAATTCTTAGGCACTCAACTATTGACTCCGTATTTGCAAACATCAGCAGGGGTTATTCCAATTTAATTGACTTAATTTACAGCAAAGGGATTACTCCAAGGACTGCTTAGCAAACAGTAGTTTCTGGCCATGTCCCAAGATTATCCATATGTATGACAGAGAGTTTACTAGATTCCTAACAATTGAATGAATCAGCTGGAGATCCCATCATCTAAAGCTGAGGCCTAGAAGGGACACTTAGCAGAGCAAATTGAAAAAAAAAATTTTTTTTAATTACAGAAATAGAACCAATAGAGACTCTAGCAATCAATACTGGCTCACAGCAAAAAAAAAAGAAAAAGAAAAAAAGGCTTGCAGCATTAAATGCACTAATAAACTTTGGCACTCCAGTTGAGGTTTTGACTAAAGAGGCTGGAATGGAGCCCAACAGAACCTTGTTGAGGACATATTATTCTGGGAGTCATGGGAGGCCCAGAACGGACATCTGAGCACTGACTGCCTGTCCTGACCTCTTAGGACGGTCTTACACAGAGTATCACAAAAGAACTCATACAGCAAGTGTCTCCCGTTGCAACTACTCAGTGTTACCTAGTGACACACAAATATCCAGCATAGCCTGAGGAGCTACAAAACAGGCGGCACCAACTGGAGGACATGCAAGTGACAATGCCTCCAAATGCCCCTGCGCTGGGGGCCCAGACAATGGGGGAGCAGAGACATGCCATCCCTGTTGGGCCTTGTCCAAATTCCTCACCCACGGAATCTCTGGAATAATAAAATGGCTGTTTTAAGCCACAACATTTTGGTTAGATTCTTATATCACAGGAGTAAGTAACATACTGGATTTTGCGTTGCTAATATTTAGAAGTTTTCATATGCATGAATAAAACGGCCTGTGAATTTTCCTTCTCATAATGTCACTGTCAGATGTTTTTTTCCCCAATCTTTTTCTATTCTCAGAAAGGGTTTGTGTAATATTAATTCTTTCTCTCTTATATGCTTCATATAACTACCTTGGGAAGCCACTTAGGCCTGGAGTTTTCTTTGTGTGAAGGTTTTTAACTGTGGATTCCATTTTAATTAATACTTACATTACTAATAAAAATATTTGGCATAAAACCGTTCATTCTATGTTATCTTCTTAATGATTATATGATTCCTTCCTTTTTCATTCTTGATATTGATTAGCTATGCAATCACTGAAAGTAAAATTCCCACCAAATACCTTTCATTAACTTGTGAATTTTGTACCATATCATGGTATTGCCTATTCAAATATAAACGACAATTTTTAAAAGCAAACAAGTAGAGCAATGAAAAGATCCAATATTGAGGGAAACATAAACATGGAAAGGAAGAAGAAAAAAAAGGGAAATGGATTTACCTTTTAACATTTCATAGAATGTCTACCTTGAGTATTAATGAAACATGTTAGTTTATTAAGAGAAAAATATAATTAGCTAATCAAAACCTTCTGTGACACATTTATTTCTTGGTAAATGTTGAAATTCTATACTCCAGTCACATGAACTTGGTTTTTTTACCTGGTTTGATACTTTGTGGCTTCTGTGGAGTATTTGGTTATAAATAACTTTTTATCTTATAAGATAAAAGAAACCCTGTTCTCTCTGCAGATTGGATAAACCAGTGTGCTAAATTCTAAGGATAAATTGGAAATATTCACCAAATTTTTAAATGTACAAACCTGCTGATACAGCAGAGTCTTGAACTAGAAATTGATTCCACTGATACATTAATACAAAAATTCACAAAAAAAGAAAAAAATTCACAAAGACACACAAAGAGATTTTCTTTGCAACAGTAGTTTTTACTAGTGAAAAACTGAACACAACGACTTGAATCTGCTCCAAGAAGTAGCCAGTAAATAAATTATGGCATATTTATACAATGGAATACCACTGTAATGGGAACTCATCGTTTTTAAAAGCTGTCCAGCAGCCAGCTGCCTGATCCTATTTGGAAGTTCTCCCGCACCGGGACTCTGAATCTCAAGCAAGTGGTAGAAATGTGAAAAGACTTTGGAATTTATTCCTGACGGTGCCTTAGGGCAGGGATGGCAACATGCTGGCCTGGCTGCTTCTGCTAAGAGCCACTCATTGAACCCACTACTCCAGTGGTCCTCAACCTTCCTCATGCCGCGACCCTGTAATACAGTATGTGGTGACCCCCATAAAGTTATTTTCGTTGCTACTTCATAACTGTAATTTTGCTACTGTTATGAATCATAATGTAAATATCTGATGTGTTTTCTGATGGCTTTAGACGACCCCTGTGAGAGGGTCATTCGACCCCCAAAGAGGTCGCAACCCACAGGTTGAGAACCGCTGCACTACTCCATGGTTCTCCAGGCCTGCCTTGGTCCAGACCATTTTCCTAAACTTTGTCCTACATTCCCGCAGCACATTCCCTGTTACCTGAAGCCAAAGATTTGTAACTGATACAACCATGAAGTGGTTTAAAAGAATAAAAGAGATCTACGTGAACACTAGTGGCAGAATATTATGTACAATATGATCTCAGTTCTGTGTAATTTTAAAGCAACCAATGGATCTAATATTTCTGCTGGATATGCAAAATTTCGGAAAGGATTTTCTTGGCAATCATTTAGAATGGTTACTTCCATGACATGAGAAAGGGGATTTGGGAGAAGAGAGAGAAGAGATTTTACATACTCTGTACTTAAAAAAAAAATTACTTTTACTTTAAAGAAGTTCCTTTTAAAAAGGAAAAAGAAAGCTAGATAAGATGAACTGTTCTGAAGGTGAGGTACACTGAAATGTCTAGGTGCTTGTTCTTACTGAGGGCTACTCAAAGCCAAAGCCAATCATCATTTGGTGACAGGCGATAATAAATTATTGAAATATTGTAAGTGGCAGGGTAATGTGGGAAAAACAAGATTCAGATAAAACTTTGGCAGAAGGAGCCCCATCAGAAGGATGGATTAGAGCACAGAGAGACTGGCGACAGGCCAGCTGCTTAGACTTAAAGAACCATGAGTTTAGACTGGAGAGTTGGTAGTAGAAAGGGAATAGAAAGGAACAATGCAAAAGACAAGATTTTGCATCTCATGCAATTATTTATTACTCAGATGCTAGGCTGAATGCCTAGCATAGGGCAAAAGGTATTTGAACTTTACCCAAACCAACCAACCAAACAAAAAAATCATACAGTTTCCTTTGAAGTCTCAGTTCTCTAACCTGTAAAATGGTAAGAATAAATACCCAATTCACAGGATTGCTATAAGAATTGAAGAAAACTATGTAGAAAACATAAGAAGTCTTCCAAAAAGGTTAACTACTATGATTAATTAACTGCTACTACAATGATGAAGATGACAATTGAAACAGTAATTAAAAAGTAATACCCAAAGGAGTCTCTTTCAGAAACATACCTATAGTATGGAATGGGGTGTCATATATTCATTCAGCTACATTAAAATATTGTAGCCATTTAAAGACTGGAAGTTTTGTACCTAATCACTTGTGGGTTTACTGAGGTTCCCTGAAGAAAACTGGTCACCTTTATAAAAACAGAGTTCCTAACCTCCCTGCTATGCAAAGGCTCCCTCCCGAGTTCTCTCTCAGTCTCAGACATGGAAAAGTCTTGGGGACTCAAAGTAGCACCAAGTATCAGGTCTGCTCGATACGCCCCTGCCATAGTTCCAGACCAAGGTCTAAGGTATAGATTTTAACTTTAAATGTTCAGGAAAGGATGGGGAGTTGACTGGTCAAATAACATAAAGAAATTAAAAGGGCAAGTTGGTCTCATTAAGTACATTTAGATTACTCCAAATCGTATATATACTCTAAATACTTAAAATCCCAATAAAATCACTTATTTATATCTGATCCTAACGGCTCCCTTCTTCATTGTAATGAAGCACTCATACAACCCTCAGAGTTTATTGTGGAATTGCAAACAATCCTGGAAGGCTTGAAGAGAAATGAGCATGGCCGAACTAGAGACTTTTATTCCCTTATCATAAAAAATAGCGAGTGGGCCCTTTTTAAAAGTATCACTTAGAAAGGAAACCTGTGTGCACTAGACTTTAACCTGCACAGAAGAGTAGTAAAAAATCACTAAGTAGCTCTCAAATCTATTCTTTGCTATAAATGAAAAGAAAAAGGTATACTTGGTATCCAAATTTAGTACAGATCTTTAGAAACTTACTGCTAGTTTCAGCCAAAAGGTATAATTATGGCCATTTTTTAACTTTTAGGTGTCACATATGGGGGATAAGGTGTGTATCAACTGAAATAAATGTGCCTAACGTTTTTTAATGTGGAAATTCAGCTAAATGAGTTTTTAAAAAGATTATTTTAGGCAATAAACAATTTAGTTGTTAACAGTAATCCATCAGCAATAAACTTTATAATTAGAGAAGGTCTCTAATGTTCCTTTCAACTCCTGGGTTCCAAGAGTTGGGTTTCATCATGCAAAAACTATTTTCTTGTTAAAAAAAAAAAAAAACAAACCCAAAACAACACAACTCCATGGGAGTGGCATCAGCAAAAGGGCGTCTTCCACTGTCCTCTCCCCAGAGAACGCTGGTTGTGACAATCGCCCGTGGACAAGAATGCCTGTGTGGAAGTTCAGTGGAGAATTTTCAGCATACCGGTGGGGGGGGGGGGGGAAGAGAAAATAATCTGAGGCTGGACTCACTGGAGAGAGTAACAGGGACAGATTCACTCTACCAGAGTCGCCCCTTCCTCCAGGTAGCCCAGCTGAGAGCCAAGCCCCCGATTTCTCCCGTGGTGAAAAGTAAGAGTGTGTGTGTAAGTGAGCACCTGGTTTTCCCAGCCGTGTAAGACAGGCCAAAGAGGCCCATTTCAGGGCCAATCCAGGATATAATCCAGCAATCCCGCCTCTGGGTACATGAGTACCTCCAAAGGAAGAGAAATCAGTACCTCAAAGAGCTATCTGCACCCCATGTTCGTTGCAGCATTATTCACAATAGCCGAGCTACAGAAGCAACCTAAATGTATGTCCATGAATGAATGGATCGAGAAGACCTGGTGTGTTATTTGTGCATGTGCACATCTACACACGTGTACACACACAACGGAGTATCATTCAGCCATGAGAAAGAAGCCCTGCCACTTGATACAATGTGGATTAGTCCGGAGGACCCATTTATACTAAATGAACAGACCAGACACAGAAAGACAAATATCTGTGAGCTCACTTACAGTGGAATCTAAAAACAAAAGTTAAACCCATAGAAGCAGCGAGGAGAAGGGTGGTTATCAGAGGCGGGAGGGGAGGAGGGGAGGGGAGCTGGGGAGCTGCTGGTCAAAGGCACAAGCCTTCAGGTACAGTGCCATTAAGTTCTAGGGCTCTAACGTACAGCACTGTGACTATAGTTGATAATACTGTGTGGTGGACTTGAAATTCATTAGAGTAAACCTTGAACATTCCTACCGCCCCTCGCACCCAACACACGCAAAGGTAACTACTGGAGATGACGGATGTGCCTATTAACCTGATTGCGGTACACATGTCACAAAGTGTACCTGTCAAATCATCATGTTGTACACTTTGAATACACATAATTTTAATTGTCAATTATGCCTCAATAAAGCTGAGAAAATTAAAGATTAAGATAAGTTTAGCACATGAGAAGCAATAAACAAAATCTGCAAACACAGACACAAAACAGGTGGGCATAGTAAAATAAAAGAAATACTTTCAGATTTTGAGCAGGATTCTTTTCAGATGAAATCCTCAAGTATTATTAAAAAAAGTAGGGAAGCTTACACTATCTGGGCCTAAACTACACCCCAATTTACCCCAAACCAGCAGGATGGTATCTCTGAATTTAGACACAGAAAGGTACAAGGCAGTTGGGATACTTAAGACAGATTTGGGTTAAGGCTACTGTGTATAAAAAAACATTTATAAACATATAAAACCTATTGAGCTTGGGAAGCTTTGGAGAAACAAACAAATAAACAAATCTGGTAAGAAACAAACTTCTTATAAAACTATTTCAAACACTATTCCTTAGTTTTTTAAAAAGCAAAAAAAGGAAGTGGAGAATACACCCAGATTTCTCAATACATTTTTATGTTTGCTTATTGGTTTTTAATAAAAACAAACAAATTCTTATTATAGACACTGAGGATAATTTTATCCATAATATCATTCCTTTCTTAAAGAATAACAGCAACTCGAATGGCACACTTACACGCTAAATAATTTCTGGCACCATGTCAAAACTCCAGATACTGAAACAGAACACTTAAATTATATAAGCTTCAGTAAATCCCTAAGACACAAACTGCAGCAATATTTTAATACCTACTCTTGGAAAAGGAAAATGCCCCGTGTGCTGTAGGTAACACAAACAAATAAAAAATGTGATTCCTGTCCTGTGTTTGTCCCCGGGGTCGGGAGAAACGCTGCCTGTCGCCAGCACGCTTTGGGCAGGCTTTCCTCAAAACGCCGGTGGCCCGGGAGTCTTTCCGGGAAGCCCCTGAACCACCACCACCTTCTGTGTTCTGTGAAGATACTTTGGAGCCTAGAAAGCATTTAGGGGTCTGTCCTTTGCTCAAAACATCTTAGGAGAGAGGAGATCCAAACTGGGTCCCACCGCTCACATGCAAAAACCAGCTCTTCCAATCCTGTCCTGCTGGTGCCCAGCCCCCAACCCCAGGGGCTTCTCAGCCAGCCATTAGCAAGGAAACCCATGGCTCCCGTTGCTTTAGCATCAGGTTAAAAGTCCTTATGCGTGTGGGATGTTGGATACATGGGTGTGGGTGCACTTGTCACGAGCATTTCACTATATGTAAAATTTACCTCACTTAAAAAAAGTTTTGTTTTGTTTTGTTTTTAATTAATAACCCGATTCACAATGCTCTGCAGATCCGGCCCTGCGAGCCTCTCCAAATTCATCTTGTGCCAAACGTCCCCCTCACCCGACTGTCCTTCGGTCACACTGGAACCTCCCCACCTCCTCCCAGAGGCAAGCTCCTCCCCATCTCCACACCTGCCCGCCTGCCCGCCTCCCCACCTCCCCACCTGCCCGCCTGCCCGCCTCCCCACCTCCCACGTGCGGCTCTTTCTGCCGGACCGTCCTCAGCCACTGCTTCCCCAGCCAGTTCTTCTACGTAAACGACTTCCGCTCATCCAGCCAGCCGCGGCCTGGGGGCCCTTCCTCCCAGAAGCCTTCCTGCCTCCCTTCATCCTCACGCACAAGCGTGCGCTGGCCTGTGCGGACCAAGGCGCTTGTCCGCTCCCGCAGCACCCCGCAGCACCCCGCAGCACCCCGCGTCCCCCCGCGTCCCCCCGCGTCCCCCGCCACGGCATGTGCTGCGCGCGGTTGGAGGATAAGGTCCCAGACGGCAGGCACATCTGCATTACCCACGCTGTAGCCCCCAGCACCTGGCATACAACAGACGAGCAGTCATCGCCATGAACATGGAATGAAGGCTTGAGGGTATTAGCCATCTGAGCTAGAACCTTCCTTCCCCATCTTGCCGACTCTACCGCGCTGCCTGAATTCTGGGACTGCCATCTCCGATTTAAGTGCAGGGCTCAGGTTTGTACCTCCGAAGAGATATTCTGGGTTCCACAGGATTTAAGTTGAGGTGACAATATGCATTTAGTCAATTAACATTGTACAGGTACATTTCAGGCACCTGGCTCATTGCTCAGCCAAAAGCCTCGGTTTGTCTAGACGAGGATGTCTGTGACATGTGCGGCCCCAGGGCACCGGTCATCCTGGCCACACCACGGCGCACAGACATTAGCCTTTCCTGAGACAGAATGCATGACGGACACCTTCAAGCTTTCAATTCCGGAAAGTTAAAGAAGGTAACCCCACTGAATTCCCTAAAACATTCTCTCTCTGGCGAGGCTGTTACGAGGGTGGGAGGGACACTGCGGAGGGTGCGTCAGTGTGGGTCAGCTCTAAGGAAAAAGCTTCTGGTAAACAGTGTGCTCTTTTTTGCAGACAGGGTCAGGACTACCGGACGGCCGCCGCTAAAAATACACAAACAACAGGTGTGTACGTTATATAAGAAGCGCCAGAACAGACTCACACCGCTGCCTCTGCAACGGAACCGTTAATCGGAGACGGCCCGACCTTCCCCAGAACCTGTTTCTGCTTGGAGAAGCCCCAAGACTAAGGAAGCATTTCCTTTGAGACAATTCAGACCCTAAGTACTCTCACTGCTCCCTCAAGTGCCCTAAAGGAACGGCTGTGCTTCCCTTACAGTAACTACCGCTCGCTGGATGAGCACCTACCGGATGCCAGTAACTGTGCCTGGCAACTCACATAATCCATCTCTAAACTTAACAGCCCTGTAAGACTGGTCTTATTACCAGCGTTTACTGATAAGGAGCCCAGCGCTCACAGAGGTCAAGTGCTTTATCCCAGGTTACACAGTGGTAGCGCCATCATTTGAACTCAGGTCTGAGTTGGGAGTGCGTGTTTCCCTGTATCTCAAACTCAGTTCAGAAGTACATAGGAATCACCACACACGAGGCAACGTACCAGGTACCACAGGGAATACAAGGGAGTAAGAGGCCACTCCAATGATCAAGAAAGCAAAGTGAGAGGAAAATGAAATTACTAGGAGAAATTCATTTCTCTAGTTCCAGAATCTTGAACGAGAGTGGGAAATTATTACTGAAATATATGTGGAAGATAAGGAAGACCCACAATCAAACATAGCACAAAGCAGTCTGTGGTGAGCGTCCTGAGAATGTGCTGTGCGAGCTCAGATCATATCTTGATGTAGGGCTCCGAGGAAGACCCATGAACAACATGGCATTTGGGATAAATTTGACAAATGGACTTTGACAGTCAACAGTGGAGTTAGCTGTCAAAAAATAAACACATCAGTGGAGTACAGGGAGCAATACAGTTGGGATAAACCCTTC
Organism: Lyroderma lyra; assembly: GCA_004026885.1. Taxonomy (NCBI): domain Eukaryota; kingdom Metazoa; phylum Chordata; class Mammalia; order Chiroptera; family Megadermatidae; genus Lyroderma; species Lyroderma lyra. The sequence goes on from PVJL010004066.1 coordinate 16,753, forward strand.
AGCACCTGCAGCAAAACAGGAAGATATAAAGGTAAAAAAAGAAAATTTTGGGGGCCTTGAATCTACTTCAAGTCCCTTTAGATGGAAAAGCACAAGAATTATGAATATTTCCTAGTTGATTCTGATCAATGCATGAGCTGACACACTTAATGGTTAAATCAAGAACTGTCAAATAGCCTTTCTGGAACAAAATGGTAGTGGTAGTGGGGGTTATAGTGGAATAAATGAATATATGTGTACAAATCTAGAACATATGTAGTTATATAACAAAAGGACCATTAGAGATAAGTCCTGCTTCCACACTGAATCATTATGAGTGCACATTTTCTTCTAATCTAACCTACAGCTCCTTCATTAGTGGACAAGCCAGGTCAAGGACTCTCAGTGGGCCCAGTCTATTGGAGAGGAGGGCACTTTTGGCTGTCACAATATTTGACTGTCTCCTCACTTGAATGGGTATTTAGTAGGTGGGAATCAGGATGTTCATTGTCTAGCAAATGGTGAGGCAGTCTTACAGCAACCACAGTTGCCCTTACCCTGACCTTGAAACATCAAGATATTCACTTAAGTGAAAAACCTGTTTATAATTACCTGAGCCTCAAACTTAACTCCTTTTTACTTGTAACAGAGTACTTCTGCATGGTTTTCGAGGTGATGTATTTTCCAAGAATGCATGGAAAATGAAAGCTGTAAATACCATGTAAAAGGAAGATGTTTCCTATCTAGGGGTAAGTTATCATGACAGTAACAAATGTACTTCCAAATAGTTATGGAAAACTGAAAAACACCCATACGCATGTAGACAAAGCAAAAGCAGCAAAATGTTAATACTTTAATCCAGGTGTCTGAGACGCATTGTACTCTCTTTAGTTTTTTTTCCTGTATGCTTGAAATTTTTCATAATGAAAAGCTGGGGGCAAATCCATCTGGCCCTCTTTAAGTGCAAGGTCATAATAGAGGCTAAAGCACAGACTCGAGCTCTGTGACCTGAGGCAGATCACATTCCCTCCGTGTGCCTTGGTTTCCCCATCTGTAACATGAAAATAATAACAGTACCTATTTCCTAGAGCTGTTATAAAGATTAAATAATGTAATAAAAGGAAGCTGCTGAGAACAGACCTGGCAAAGACAGGCACTACCGAAGTCATAGCTATTGTCATCATACCTCAGCAAGCAGTCACCTACCCACACACCTGCCATCTCTCCTCCTGAGCTATTTGTACAGCAGAAAGGTTGGAAGTTCTTGACCAAGAGTAGTTTTCACAGGTATTCCTTCCAAGTCAGATCCTGTTCCTCTCTCCCCCTTCTTGAATCCGCTCTAGTCAGACCCTCTGACATTCTGGGGCACTTTTTGTTCTCAGACACCTCCCGATCCTACCCTCTTCCCATCCCACCTGAACACCTTTTCTCGGTCCTCCCTCCTAATTTTTACTTACCCTTCAGGACACGGGCCAAGCCCTTCTGGGAGCCTTGCCAGACTCAGCCATCGCCTGGCTGTCCTCCTCCGGAGTCCTCCCAGACACTTAGCATAAGTCTGCCTTGAAGTGTCAATTACCCTTCAATGTGTGGATGTCTCTCTTGCAGACTTTAAACTCCTCGAGAACAAGGGCCTTTCTTTGTGACAGATTGTGACAGATTTCCTTAGGCTTCTCACTGCCCCCGGAAGACTGCCCCCGGAAGACTCACTGTGAAACCTTTCTTGGGTCTAGGCTGATGCATTTGCTCTCTAAAACGTGCCCCTGTTTGTAGTGACGCCTCAGATGAACACTTGATCCAAGGCTCTGCCCCGACCTGAACACTTCGCTTGACAACACCTTTTCTGTGCTGGCTGCCTGCGCTGCCCTTCCAAAGGCCAGGGCACACTGAAGTGTCAATCCGGGTGTTTCACCTGGTGCGCATGCTCCTGAAGTGCCCAAAGCCCAGCGTGACCTGTGTCTTCCCTTTCCTCCCAGCAAACCCTTCACTCTGCCTGAGTTCTTGTTGGAAGGACCACTGTACTTCATGTATCATATGAGCAAGGTGACCAAACCACAGTCCTGCTGCTGAGCGGATTGCCAAGAGAAATGTACACACATGAGAGCCAAGAAAGGAAATGAAAAGGAAATCATTGTTCTGGACCAGGATTTTGGTCCCAGCACCAGAGTAGAATTCCACTGAGCTAAGCTGGACCACGCTGTTCCCAGCACTCCCTTGCTTATAACCTTCCAATACCTCCCACTGTACTTACTGTGCAAAGCCTGAGGTGAGCCGGACCCTAATTATTTCTCTAGTCCAAAACTATGCCCCTGTCCCTCTCACTGCCCACCCTCCAGCACCATGGTTCTAGCTGTTCTTTGAGCAGGACAAACTCAACTCTCTTTTAGAGGCTTTGTACCTGTGGCGCTGAGTCATGGTTCTGCTGCTTACTAGCTGTGTGACCACAGATGAGTCTCTCGAACACTTCGAAACTCAGTTTCCTTATCCATAAAGTTCAGTCATTTGGGAAATGTTTATCAATATTTCCTGTTCTAGGTTCTGGAGATAAAGTAATGAATAGAACAGACAAGACTCCCACTCTGTTCAGCTCACCTTTGACTAGACAACTGAACAAATAAATAATGTCTGACAGTAGCAAATGCTATGAAGAAAATGAAACGGAGTAAGGGGACCGGTGAGCCGAAGTGGGAAGCGCAGCTTACACGACAGTGGTCAGGGAAGGCTGCCTGGAGGAGGTCACGTATGAGCCGCGATCGATTGTTAAGGGAAACGGGGTAAAGGGCACATGGAGTCTCTCTGCATTATTTTTTACAACTGCATATGAATCTGCAATTATCTCAAAAAGTTAAAAAGAAATCACCCTGGCTGCTATGCAGAGATTTATATATATATATATATATATATATATATATATATATATATATATACACACACACACACACACACACACACACATACATATGTAATATGTATAGATACATAAAATCTTTTTTTAATCATCTGTGTTCTTTAACCCAGTATTTCCAAAACATTATCATTTCAACATGTAATCAATATGAAAATGATTAATGACATACTTTACCTTTGTATCAGGTCTTTGAAGTCCAACGTGCACAACACATCTCAATTCAGACTTGCCACACTTCAGGTGCTCAAAACCGCATGCAGCTAACGGCTACCATATTGGACAGGACAACTACAGAGTTCTACCTAAAGCCTTTGGTCACGGCATTTAACTTGGACCCTCATTTCTCCGTACTCACTCCCCCTGCCCCAAGTTTTACTGAGATATAACTGACACATAACATTATGTTAGTTTTAGGTGTACAACCATAAATCTTGTAGTGGGACAAGAAAGGAATCAGGGAGACCTTCAAGGGGGTGGCTGCTGCTGTCTGATGGCTCCCAGGTTGCATCATGGAGCAGGTGGGTTCTGTTGCTATGGCAACATAACCAAATGGATTGAGTGAGGAGAGAAGAGTAAGATCAAGGAAGAAAAGTTTTTAGTTTAATTAAGCAACTGGGTATTTAAATCATGTCTACCTAACAGTGCTTCTGTGTGAATTAAAGGAGCTAATGTATGTAAAATAAATACCCAACACAATACTTAAGCACATAGTAAATGCTTATATTATGTTGAAATGAAAGGAAAAAAATTGATTCTAAAGTTCTAGCACATTAAAAAAAAAAAAAGAAAATTAAGTATCCCTCAGATACTGGATAAAAACCCTCCAATTCCTTCAGAAGTTAAAACTATCTCTAAATTTCATTTTTCAATGATTACAAGAAAAACCAAGGAGTACATGTAGTTCCCTTTCCAACTTTCTTTTCACTCAGAGACATAAACATGTACCCGGGACAAGTAAAGGATTCCCATAATTATAAAAATGCAAAGTTTTTCCTGTCAACTCTCAATTTAGAAATTTAAATTAGATTTAAATTAAAATTTAAATTAGAAGTAGCATATCTTCTAATACAACAACGGCTAGACAACTACTAAAATGATTTGTGCTGGATGCTTTGAAAAGAAATATTAAAATATACAGGAACCCCAGGGGAAAAAAGTCAAGAAAAGAGGCTGTGTAATAAAACATTTGAACAGTCTACGGAAAAGTCTATGGGAAATAAAGCTAAGAGTTCATATGTCACTGGGAGCAAATAATTGCATTTGGATATTACTCTTTTTGAGATAAAACTGTACTTTGTATTTATTTGTTTTTTGTTATTTGAGGGTAGAGAATGGGGGTTTAGTTTGTTTGAATGAAAAAGTTTATAAAAGTATGAGATGTTATAAATCACAAATGGTAAGAAGGTCAAAGTTTTACTAACTGAAACAGCAAAAAGCGAACCTCTAAAAAGTCAAACCTAATTAACAAGTGGTTGTTGGAAAGAGAAACCCTTGTGCTGGCTTTGGCACACATATACTGAAAGAGAAAACCTTCCTGAGAATTTAAGTTTAGGACACTGACTTTCTGTACCCAGGCGACGTGACAGCTGACTGTCCTGTCCAAACAAACACTACAGAAACTTATTCCTACCATCAGGGATAGCCCATCTCTCCTCCCACAGTATCTACTAACTTGTCTCAGACAGATATGTGTGTATGTGGTTTGGATGAATGCTCTGCATAATTAGAATTCTTTGCAGTGCTGAGGAGAAAGCAAAGTGTTTAAAACTTAATCTTCATTTAAAAAAAAGAAAACTGAGCTTTTTAGAGGAATTTTGGCTTCGGGAAAGCTATTTTAATTCGGAGTTAAGGAAAGTGTTGTAAGAAAAATAAAGATAAATGAAGATACTGTTTATATTTCAAAGATGGTGATACAGATTCTGCTGCAAAATTTTTCCAAAACTAATCCCCAGCAAATAGTTCCTTAGGAAAACTATTTTTATCCCTTTATCAACTTGCTTGATAAGTATTTCATTTCCAGTGCATATATGGACAAGCTATATAAAACAAAATTGTTTCCATGCTTTAGAAACAAACATTTTGCAAATGGAAATGAGTTTATTGTGGTATAATGTTTATTTGCTAGGCTGAGAAATAACTCTGGGGCCCACTAGCATGAATCTCAGAATGAGAGTCCATACAAGGAATAGGCTTAACTCTTCAAAACTCCAGAAGCACAGTCTCTCCAGATATGAGAACACCACTCTGGGGAACTGTGATTAATGCTCATTAACCCAGATCACATTTACATGCGTTATTTCATTGCCTTGTGTGATATATAAGATGCTATTATCATTCCCATTTTTTCAGGTGAAGAAACTGCAGTTCAGAAAGGTTGGTGTCCGAGCTCAGCAAGCCAATAAGTGCCGTGGCTGCCAAACTCAGCTCCCTCAAGCTATATGGCAGGGACAGTAATGGTGCAGACAGTGACAGCACTTAAACCACACTCATCATGTGCTGAGCATTGTTCTTTGCATTGTCCTATATCAACTCATGTAACCTTCACAACAGCACTATGCGGGAAATAGGTAGGTTTGTCTTTGGGCCACCAACCTCCCCTTTCTCCACCCTGCCCACCATACTTCCTGCTGCTTGCCCCCACAAATTAAAATGGGCACCCCAAAGTCCTCGTGTTCTCCCTACCCTCATACCGAATCAAAACTGGCTCTAAAATGTTGATGATTTTTGAAACTGGATGATGGGTAACGGAGGTTGTTTTATACTATTCTCGCTACTTTTGTTTATGTTTGAAAATTACCTTATAAGCATTTAACATTTTTTTCTCTAACATGGAATCTGACCTACTGACGATGCCAGAAGACTAGCCTATACTAACACTGAATTTAAGTATTATGGAAGATGGCTATGTAATAAGAGAATAAAGTGACATTATTCACTCATTCCATAAACATAAAATGAGCACCCATTAAGTTAGGATAAAGATCCCATGAATGATTCCTGTCCTCAACAAGCTAAGCATTTAGTAGTAGACACAAAACAAATGCAAAAATAATTATAGAGGAGGGATATTTATGAGAAATGCTATAAAAAGAAAAGTTCAAACAAAGTGCTATGTGAATTGGTAAAAGAAGTCACATCAGGACAAATTCCATTACATGCAACTATTTGGGATAGTTCAAACGTTTCGGTATATTAAACACTACACATTATCTAAATTCAGTGAGAGGCCCACAAGAAGAAATGGAGATAAGCCCAAAAGCAAAATTAGGGCTGGAATGCCCACATGCCCTCTTTTATGGTAACGATAATGCTTTTCAGACTGAAATCTAGGCCCCTTGGGAAGAGGGGCAGGACTTCCTCTAAAGTCCTAGGATCAAAACATACTTATTAGAGAAGATTTAGCTGCAAAGAAAAATCACCAAAACACCACTTAGAACACTAAAAACTTAGAAACAATGCAAATGTCCCACAAAATGCTGTGGTGATATCATTCATTTCAACTACCTGATGCACAGGAATCCATACCTAACAATTTTCAAAGAAACAAAGTAGAAGCACTCTCCCTGATGTGATCAGGACTAATAATAGTAGAATTCACCAAAACAAACCACCACAAAAAACAACACCTGGTTAAAGAGAGGAATCATTGAGAATGTATGTTCATTTGTCAAATACTTGGTAAGAAACCAAGGCTTTTTCTTGAGAATAAGTTCTAGCAGTTGAAGTTCCAGCATGAACCATACCCATGATGCATGTCTATGACTCCCAGAGTTTACTAGAAAGCCACTTGTGAAATAAATGAAGTCTGAAGGCAAAATGCTACATTTTGATGAATTTTTATCCTCCACCTTTTGACAGGTCTCTTTTACCTAAAATTTGACAAGAACTTTTGTCATGTATCTTTTACCAGGTCTTTCAAACGCATCCTGCTATTTTTAACAAAAACAATGTCCTTTTTCCCCTGTTTTTGTCCTCATATTTCATAACAGTTACTTAGTAATCCAACAAGTAAAACTGGCATAAACAGGTTTGGGAACAAATTCACATGACTCTCACTGACACATGACTCTCACTGACGGGTGACATCATCGACATCATCATCATTGTCGTCATCAGTATCATCATCATCGGCAAATACTTAGACTGTGTTTACTATGTGCCATGCACTGTTCTCAGCACTCTACGTATATTAAGTCCTTCAAAACTCAAAGACTAGGTACCACTGTGACCATCGTTACAAGTAAGGAAACTGAAGCACAGTGAGGTTAACTAACTTGCCTGAGATCACACAATAAGTAAATGGCAGTGTGAGAATTCTAATGCTGGCAGTCTGGGTCCAAGTTGGTGACCTGAATCACTACACTAAACTCCCTAAAACCAATGAGTGAGAGCTGCAGTGTGCTGGTGCTCAGCAGTAGTGCTGTTCAACAGAAGCTTCCATTCTGTATCTGAAACAGCTGTCCCATACCGTAATTACTAGTCACATTGTTGCTACTGAGATTAAGAAACTGAATTTTAAACTTAATTTAAATATCAAGAGCCACACATGGCCCATGGCTATTGTACTGGACAACATAATAGAGTTGTTTACTAGCCAAGAACATTCAGAGGGTCATGGGAATTAAATGCTAAGTTTTATAGTGAGAATGAAGAGGATCTGTTCATCCAGAGTTTGTTAACTAGAGACTGGTTAAGAAGCTTCTATTGTATATTAACTGAAAAGATACTTATGATGTGGTTAAATGGAAAATACGAATTATAAAACATTATATAAAGTACAACCTCGTTAGTATTTGATCTAAAAATCGTGAATGGAAAGACAGTAAACATATATAAAACTGCGGTTTCCTCCAAGTGGAGGGACAAGTCGACACTGTTGGCTGCTTTCTGTTGCGGGCACTGCACATTGCCCACAGCCATTTCCCTTTTCTGCCATAGCAACAGAATCCCTGTGTTGTTGAGAACAGCAATGTGTCCAGCTAAGAAACTACATTCACCAGGCTCCCTCACAGTGTGTTGTAAATTGGACGCGTTTGCTGGGACTTCCCATACTTTATGTCCTTTGCCCTCCCCTTTCATACTTCTTCCTGTCTCCAGGAAAGATTCTGGCTAGAGAACCAGAACTCATGGCCACAAGGTGACCAAGAAGAGTGTCCACCACGTCATAAGCATGGTGAAGCAGAAAGAGAGCAAGAGCTACACTGATTGATGGCACTGTGGAACTGCCATCCCAGCAACAGACTGCCTACTTAGGAATTAATGTTTTTTAAAAGAAAAACAACCTGCATTATTTAAAACAGCAATCCCCAACCTTTTTTGGCACTAGGGACCGGTGTCGTGGAAGACAATTTTTCCACGGACTGGGAGGTGGGGGGGTGGTGTCGGGATGATTCAAGTTCATTACATAAGGAGCCCGCAATCTAGATCCCCCGCATGCGCAGTTCTCGCAGTTCACAGTAGGGTTTGTCCTCAGGACAATCTAATGCCCCACGCTGATCCGACAGGAGGCGGAGCTCAGGCAGTAATGCCAGCCCTGGGGAGCGGCCCTAAACACAGATGAAGCATCGCTCATGCGCCCACTGTTGGGGACCCCTGGTATACGGTATTTTTTATTCCCATGGTTTTCAACCCTCGGTCCACGGACAAGATCTGGTCTGCCTGAAATTTCCTTCCAGTTCGTGAAATATTTTCACATTCTCAGGATGTATTTATAAGAGAAGAATAAATTTACTTCAGTGTGATTTAAACTCTTTCACAGACTGGCAGAAAATTTCTGGCGGACCAGACGGGGTCCACAGACTGGTGGTTGAAAACCACTGCATTATACTATCTTTGTATTCTTATCTATGTTTAAATTTTTCCATAATAAAAAAAAAAACTATAATTTAAAAACAAAAGAAGAAAACCCAGATTCAAACACCAAGGCTTATTAAATAGAGTACCTGGGAGATCTCTTGAATCCTCTGATCCTCAATTTTTGCATCTAAAAAATGGGAGTGATAATCCCTGATGCATAGAACTGTTGCAAGGAATAAAATGAGATCATGGATTCACTCACATCTTTTGGAAATCCAGCTCTTCTAAACTCTTATAAAACTCCTACCAATGTTAGCACAACAGTTGGGTCTCTCGGCATTGCTCTGGAAGCAGACACAGGTTACAGGTTTGTGGGAGTAGAAATATGGTAATGGGCTGAATCCATTTGGGCTCTTAAAAACTTTTGTTTTGTAGTAACTCCTTCATATAACCCTGTTTACTTTATATTGGCCCTTTTCTCCCAAAAGGAGAGTGTCAAAAATGTTTGCAATAAATTGAAGTCCTCTAACTTGAGTTGTTTATATTTCTTGTTTACTTTCCCAGTTATTCATATTTCTCCTACTAAATGTAGAAAGTCTATTTATAGGAGACTGTTGTTGAGATAAAACAACACAATTAGGAATCAATGTAGTCTAAGTAAGACTTTGTTTAAACTAGTCCAGGTGTTTCTAGAAGAATAGATATGTATCTTTCAGCACTAATATTTCAACTCAAATAAAAGGAAATTAACAGAGGTTTAAGTCTAAGACCACAAAGGGAAATGTGACACAATCTGGCTTCAGCTTGGAGTGGGTAGGAGGGAGCCAGAGCGATCTTTCTATAATGCAAGTCTGATTAAGTCGTTTCCCTTCCATTCAATGGCTTCCCTACCCTTGCAGGAAAAAGTTCAAACTCCAGTACGAAGGCTCCGGAGGCTTCCCAGCCATATTTACACCTTCATCCAGGACTGATGCCCCTTGTTGCCCAAGGCAGGGAAGGCTTTCTCTTCCACTCAAGTCCTGGTGATTCTCCTGACATCTCTCCAATCCGCCTTCTCCATTCCATTCCCGCTGCTGCTGCCCTAGATCAGGCCCTTTTGGTTAACCTTTACTCCCTGATCTGCCCAAACAGAATCTATCCTTATTGTTTTTTCTGATTATGAGAGCAATTCATGTTCATAAAAAAAGCAAAACCAATGCAGTAAGGAAAGGCACAAAAATCTCCCCATGATCTCATGACACAGACATAAAGAACTTATCTTTCTAGTACATTCACGTTCATGGCAGCCATTATTCACAATAGCGCAAATGAGGACACAACCCAAGGGCCCACTGATGGAATGGATAAACAAGATGTGCCTATACATACAATGTACAGACAAGAAATGTTTATCTACATACAGTGGAATGTTAGTCAGTCTTAAAAAGGAAGGAACTTCTAATACATGCTACAACACAGAAGAACCTTGAAAATATTAGGCTAATTGAAATAAGCCAATCGGAAAAAGACAAATACTGTATGATTCCACTTACATGAAGTATCTTGAGTAGCCAAATTCATAGAAACAGAAATTAGAATGGTGGTTGCCAGGGGCTGGGGGAAGGAGAAGTGGCGAATTGTTTAATGGGTATAGTTTCGGTTTTGCAAGATGAAAAGGTTCTGGAGAGTGACTTCACAACAACTAACAGTATGAATATCCTTAACACTACTGAACTGTACACTTAAAAACAGTTAAGATGAGAAATTTCATGTTATGGGTATTTTACCACAATTAAAAATAAAAACTTTTCTACAGAATGAATCTTTCTAGACATTTTCCCTATACATATGTATGTATACACTTAAAAATCAAAAATAGGAACATACTGTAATCTGTTTTTCATACCTTACTATATGATGTTAAACATCTTTCTCATACACACATGTATAGCTCCCACCTCATTCTTTAATGGCTGATAGTACCCATCATATGACTGTCCATAATTTAATTAGTCTGTTTGCAGTTTTTCAATATTATCAAAACACCACAGTCAACATCTTGGCATATTTTTTTCATTTATGTCTCACGATAGACATCTGGCTTTTTTTTTTATTTGCCCTTTTTTGGGTATCAATACTCTGATTTTCCTAAGGGAAACCCATCCCCTTTTCACCCACCCACCTGAAGTTCTCCCTCCTCCTCTCCAGCCAATTCTTGTCCTATTCGGCTAGCCTGGGTATATTTATTTTAAAGTTTATTCCTAGGCATTTATTTTTCATATTGCTCTTGTCATTTGTCCTACAACTACATTTTCTGATTATAGCTTGCATAAAGCTATTGCTTTTTATCTTGTAGCTGTTTGTTCATGTAACCTTATTACATTATACTTAGTTATTTTTAACTTAATTCTGTTGAATTTTCTCAGCAGATAATCATATCATAGGTAGACAATCATATCATCTAGGACTAGGTAGTCATTAAAAAATGACTAAAAGCTCTGGGCTCAGGCAGACCTGCATTCAAATCCTATGTGACTTTGCATAAGCATTTTCCCTCTGTTTCATCACCCATAGCTAGGAATTAAAATGGAGATTATCTCACAGCATTGTTGTGAGCAGATCATATTCATTGAGACTAGTACATGAAAAGTGCTTAACACAAGTTAGTTCAATAAATGTCCGCTATCTACCAATAATGAAAACAGAACTTCCTCTCCACACTCATAGAACTTTTTTCTTTTATCTTACTGCATTATACTGGTGCACTCCTTTCTGGCACTTACCTTGCTTCCCTCTTCTCCAAAGAAATAGAAGCTATTAGACTTCTTTTAAAGTATCTGTGCTATGGACCTCAACCATTCTCACCTTCTCAGGTAAGTCGTGCTATTCAATTCCCCCTTCAACTCCTGTACTTTCTCAGCCTCTCCCTCACTACTCTTTGCCATATGCATTTAAATGTAGTCATGTCTCCCTCATGCTTAAAAAGGCTTCACCTGATTCCCCAATCACTCTCCAGCCTTCCCTATCTTCCCCTTCACAAACTTCTTTCAGCTGCCTACACTTTGTCTTTACTTTCTCACATCCCACTCATGCCTCATTCCACTGATATACTGTATTGAACCTTTGGAGGCTGCCGGTATTATAGATTCCACCCCCACCACTTCACCAAATCTGCTCAATTAGGTCCCCAGTGACCTCTATATTTATTTATACAAAGGACACATTTTAATGTTTAACTTATTTAATTTGAAATCTCAGTAGCATCCAGCCAAGCCGAGCTCCTCTTTAACTTTCATTTCTACCCTATCCTAGGTTTCCTCTACTTCTCTGGCCATTTCTTCTTGGTGTGGTCTAAGGGAATGGTTCTTCCAAGAATGTGCAACACAGTGGCCCTGAAATGATCTGGGTCTTTTAAAATCTCTTTGGATGGGTTTCTGCCAATTTTAAGTTCCAGTTGTACTGGACTGCTTTCATCTCCATGAATGTACCTTTAAACATGTTTGGAATACATGCCCTGAGGGCAGGTACCTGATTCCTTACTACCTACACAATGCCTGGCATGTGGTAGATACGCAATACGTTTTAAATAAATGACTGCAATGTGAAAAGCAGATTGGAGGAGTGATGACACCAAAAGAGAACAAAAACAGCCTTGATCTTTCCGAAACCGTGTCTCGATCAAACACACACTGCCTGCTTAGAATCCTTTGATGGTTTCCCAGCGCCCCCAAGATAAAGTTCAAACTCCTCAAAACTTACCAGGAGATACTACAAGGAAAGTCTTCCAGAAGGGGCACCTGCTTATCTCAAACATCATCTAGCCAGACCACTCCACTTCTCAGGATGTCTCTAGCCACTCCTGAGAAATCCTTCCAGGTGCCCCAAAAGCCTGCATTCTCTCCCCAGGTCTTTGGACACCGTTCTCTGCGCCTAGAACACCGAGAACTTCAACAGTCTCATCTTCTGGCCAGTACAAAGCCAGCCTTCAAGTCTCATTTTGTAAGTCATCTACTTTTGGAATCTCTTTGACCATCCACTCCAACCTCATCTCCAGAAATCTGGGTTCACTGCCTTCTCTGTGTATTCACAGCCCCTGTACGTCTAAAATCATAGCATGAATCATAACAAAGTCCTACTTACGCTGCAAAACTGTGGAGTTCCCTGAGAACAAGATCTCATTCACTTTTTTACTCCTGGAGATCAGCCCAGGCCCTGGCACACAATATATGTTCAATGATGGACCTCCTTGAAGTACAGGCATACCTTGGAGATATTGTGGGTTGGGTTCTAGACCACTGCAATAAAGCAAGTATCACAAAAAAGTGAGTCCTAATTTTTTTGCTGGTGGAGGGACTTCAATTTGCAAAAAGCGCAACACTTGTGACTGCAATAAAGCCAAGCAATTACACAGGATGTGCCAATAGTAGTAATAACAGAAGCTTCCAGTACCTTGAGGACTTACCTACCAGGGTTTTATATATAAATTTACTTTGTAATAACCTTATAAGACAAATACTATTACTGTCCCTAATTTGCAGATGGGAAAACTGATGCACAAAGAAGTCAATCGTCTCTGCCCCAGAAGAGTCGCACAGACATACATTTTCCACAGTTCTGAGTTATTACCCGGGGCCCAAATAAGAAGGGCTTTTTTCCTGTGAAAGAAACTTTCGGATCAGGTCAAGCAATGGTCCCCTAATATAATGATCTGCCTAAAGCGCACACCACGCCAGGGCCAGGCAGGGTTAAAGGGCATGAGGGGGCGCCGCCCCGGCGTGGTCCAGCCCGTCTCCTTCCCGGGGGTCCCCGGCCGCCCAGCCCCTTACCCGCTGCAACGAGTTGACACTGGAGCGGCGCTTTGGGGCTGCGACTGCCTGCTCGGCCCCAGCTCACCGGCAGTCCCACGGCCTCGCCGAGCCCCGGCCACGGGTCCGCAGCGCCTCCCCCGGGCTGCCAGGCGCCCGCAGCTCGCAGCGGAGCCTGTTGCCTTGGCGACCGGAGCTGCCGAACTCCCGCGGCTTGCGCTACGGCGGCTCAGAGGGGACCAGGAACGCTCGCGTGCCCTCCTGCGGCCGCCGAGCGGGCGGTGGAGGGAAAGCACATCGCAGTCGGGTCCTATAGCGGTGAAGGAGCCCAGGTGGGGTTTGCCAGCCTGGAACTTGGTCCCAAGGAAAGAGAGGCGAAAGGGAATGCTGAGGGAAAGGGGGACAGCAAGGGCGGGGAGGAGTTGAGCGTCGTATCCTGTTTGTGCCTCAGTTTCTCTCTGTAATCTGATGGAGACCAGACTTGGAGAGGACAGGGTCACAGGCGAAAGTTTGCTAGACTGGGAATATTTAGAGAGGAGAAAACTGGGAGGAGTGGCAGATGCCACTGTATTTAATCTCCTAAACAGTGGCGTGACAAAGAATAAATAAACTTGTTTCTTTGGGCTCAAGGTGAGAATTAGATTTGATAGCAGAAACAGGCTACTATGGAAGTCAAGTGGCACTCGGAGAATTGGAGAACCAGTTTATTATGCCGGCAGGGTCAGAGGAATAACAGTCTCCAAATTCTGAGCTCCGACTAACAGGCTATTCAGATTCTGATAGTATTGGGGTGGGGACTGGCAGATGCAATAAGCATGCAACGTTACAGAAGCTAAATGCATACATTAGGCATCTGGGGGAAGGGATGTGAAGGTGGGGTTCACAGAATTTACATTAAACAGCTTACAGAATTTACATTAAAAAGGCTCACAGAAACAGCTTTGTCTGTAATTTTCCACTTCAAGATCACCAGTTAATTTCAATATGGGAAATAATTTCATTTATAATCAGCAATTGTACTTTTGGGAATAATCCTCCAGGAACATGAACACAAAGGATATTCATTGCTCTATTGCTTGTAAAAGCAAAAGGGTTGAGACCAGTCCCATAAATGTCCATCGGCAGGGGACTGAGTAAATGAATTATGGTGCATCCATAAAACAGAGTACCATAGCAAGAATTCAGAGACAACAAGGAAGATAAAGATGTAGATACATTTTAGATATAGACCTATTTTCAAGCTATGCATACAGCAACAGTCCCATCTTTGCTTTTTCTCTTACCTTCAACATTACCCCAACCCTGCCCGCAGTATATTCTCAGTGAAAATGTCTTTTTAAAAATGTAAACATGAGCTCTCCCCGCAAACCCCTCAAGAAACACCATTCAAAAGCTTTCCCATCACATTTAGAATAGAGTTGTTACCACGGTCAACCTCAACTCTCACCATTTTCCCTCTTGTCCATGCTCCAACCACACTGGCCTTGCAGTATCTAAGTCAAGCTTGTTTGTCTCAGCTTTTTCTGTTGCTGCTTCCTGTTGGGACCACTGTTCCTCCAGAGATCCCTGTGGCTTGCTTCCTCTCTTCCTTCCAATTTCTACTCAAATTGTCCCTGCTTCTTGACTGTGTCCAATTCAACAGTTCCCTACTTCCTTAACCTGCACCCTAGAGATGCCCAGCACAAACACAAATCCTAAGATAAACTCTTCCCAAGTCCCTATGACTAAGATACCTCACGGTTTCTCTGGTGTGTGTTCTCCCTTAAGGAACACGCTACATAAATCTAATTCTTTTTGGTTCCACGTTTGTTCCTGGTAGAATTTGATTGTGGCACTGGGCTGCAGAGAGTATACAGTCTTTGCTTTTTTCTGCCCAGTCCAATAATAATACCCTGACAGGAAGAAGCAAGGATTTTAAGAGCTCCCTGGAAGGTTCAATGGTCCTGAAGCAACCTGACTTGGGCAGGTAATTTAGGGTGTAAAGAGAGAAAGGCTGAGGTAGGGATTGGGAAAGTTTAAGTAATTCTCCTTCCTTTGCCATCACCCCTTTCTGTGGCTTTGGGCAAGCCATTTTGCTTTGAGCTTTTTTGCATTTCTGTAAAAGAAGAGATGCAAGTATATTTCTAAGACTTCTGCCAATGAAAATCTTCTAGGTTTCCAAACTCTCCAGGTTCTTATATTCCCAGGTAAAGGTTTGCCTACATTAGTCATTTGTACACCACTGTCATCATTGTTGCCATATCTACATACTACCTATACTGTTCTGTATGTAATGAAATCATTTTCAAGTTTTTTTCTTTAAATAGACTCTTGATTTTTACTTAAATTTACAAAGGAAAATATACATCACTGCTTAAATAAAAAACTAGCATTGCTTGGTAAAAATGGAAGAATTTTTGCAAACACACACAAACCCTAAAACAAAACAGTGTTGTTTAACTGTAGATGTGGTTTCCTTTGGAGAGATTTGGAAAATGAAGTCTTTATTCTATTAAAAAAGGAGATAAGGGAGTTCCCTGATGGTATAGTGGCTTAAGGCTTCACCGCTGCCGCTGTCAGTGCTGCTGGGTTGATTCCCAGTCAGGGAGCTACCCACATACCAAAAAAAAAAAAAAAAAAAAAAAAAAAAAAAAAAAAAAAAAAAGAACCAGTATTTAAAAAAAAAAAAAAGGAGATAAGCAAATGTTAGAAAAATGTTAAATACATGCTAGTCTCAAACAAACCTCTTTGGTTTGAAACAGGATTTTTTCACTGTGTCAATCAATGTCATTTAATATCACTTTCACGCACCTTTGAACCTTTCACTTACCCCAAATGGTATATAGAGACATTTTAGGAAACAATGACCATCTTTCCCTGATTAACTTAAACTCACCTTTCAGTTCTCGGATTAAATATAAATTCCTCAGAAAAGCCTTCCAGGACTACCCCCGCCCCGGAACTAAACTGGTTTCCCCTTCCACCGTGGGCATTAAATAAACTTTTACTGAGGCTATTCCCTCATACTTCTTCATAGTACTCATCACAATGTGTCGTCGTGCATTTATGTTCCTTGTCAGTGTCTTCTTAACTAGGCTATAAATTCTTGTGCACTTCTGTAGCCCAGACTTGGACACATAATGGACGCCCAGTGAATACAAAAGTGAGGTGAAGCAATAAAGCTTCCACAACTTCTGCTGCTCTGGCAGGCCACATACCGTCTTCTCCCCGCCAGCTCCAGGCCCCGCCTTCGAGAAAGGCTTAGCCCCGCCTTCCTCGTCAGCACCGGTCAGGTTTAGCTCCGCCTCCTCCCTAAAGTCGGCAAGGATTTAGCTCCGCCTTCTCCCTTTACCAATGACAGGTGCCCTCTAGGCAGCAACCGGGGGCGATGGGCGGGGCCACGCAATGACGCTGGCCGCGCGTTTCCGGCCTGAAAAACCGTCGCGTTTCTGAGGAGACGCCTCCACTGGAACTTACCACAGAGCTAGTAACCTTTAGATTTACCACTTCCATCACCAGCGTCACCATGGGAGCTGTGCTGGGCGTCTTCTCCCTTGCCAGCTGGGTGAGTTCCGGGTTTGATGTCTCCGTCGGACCTGTGGTTTGAGGGAGGGCGATAGTGAGCCCCTAGACAAGACTCAAACTGGCGTCGGCCGCAGAGGCCCGGGATGGGGGTGGGGGAACCGGCACTGGGTGAACCGGCACTGGGCTGCAGAGGGTATGCAGGGGTTCCAGCCAATATCCGCGATGCCCCCCCGTCGGAATCGGGCTGTCCGCCTTCCGGGTTTATTGAGGAATGTAGGAGGCCAGGTTGCCATTGTTTACATTTTCGATTGCCCCGCCCCAAAGAGCCTTCCGGTCTCTGGATTCCTCTGAAGCTGGAATGGGACCGAGGATTAGAGTTCCCGGGGCTGGAGCTCGCTGGTTCTTTTCGAAGCACCTTCTTAAGGTGGCGCCATTTAATTTGGGTGGCTTGAATAATATTTTTATCCCATAGCACGGGATTTGCCAGAGCTACAGGGTGTGTGGCAGACCTGGTGGCTATTTTTTAACCGACACCTGACTGCAGTTCTGATGTAAGAGGAAGACGGCCTGTGGATTATTATTCAAAATTGGAAGCCGTGGTCTGAACTTTTGGGACCTTGTACAAGTCATTTATCTCTGGCTTCCCAGAAGATGAGGATAATCACCCCAGCATTCCTCGCCTGGAGAATGTTGTGAAGACAAAGTGAATAAATGGGTTGAATCGCTTTGTTGATTGTAAACGCCATATTTTAAAAAGGAAATTCTAGAATCTGTGGAGTAGAATATGCTGAGTTCCCTCATACTCGCAGCAGAGGAGCATAATTCCTTGAAATTATTTTCTTGTTCCCTAATTCCCGACCTGATTTAGTTGACCAAGGACTCAATCTCAGCCCATTTCACTGCCATTTCATAGGGACAGAGTGTATTTTCCCTCCTTTAAGGTTACTGATCTCAAATCAACAGGGTGAATTCCTTTACAGTAGTGGCTTTCCAATTTTTTTTACCTTGACCCAAAGTAAGAAACTCAAATTTTAACATAGTGGAAATTGTACTACATCTATTTAAACACAAGTTTCATGAAATAACTCTTACCTTTACTATCTGTTCTACAACTTTTATTTTCTATCACATTAAAGTCCTGATCCCTTGATTTTTACAGCCTGTAAGTGGGTCAAACAGTATTTACAAAATAGATTTAGAAAAAATGTAGTTATGAAGATCATTAATTAAGGAGTGAATTGGTAATTTGAAACAAATATTCCTTCCTATCCTAATAATCTGAAACACATTTGGCTTTGATTTAAAGCTAAGATTTGAATTGATGCCATCACATCATTTCTGTCTATAAATCACTTTAATATTTTATTAATCCCTTGGGTTCAATAGGAACAGCAAGGAGTTCACAGTACCAGAGAATGGAATGAGTGAGGAGGAGAATAATAGGAAATGAAGTCAGAAAGTAGCCGGGAGCCAAATCATAAATACCCATTGTATAGTCTTGTAAGCCAATTTAAGGACTTTGGCTTTTGCTTTTAAGTGATAGGGGATCTATTACTGAAAAGAGGATCTATTACTGAAAAGAGGAATGATACGAAGGGACCTGTACACGGTGGTTGTGTGGAGAATAGATAATAGAAAAGAAAGGAGTTAGTGGCTAGCGGCCTGTGAATTAAACTGAGAAAAGACAGATTAGCAAGAAAAAGAGTTTTTGTGTACATGCAGTACATACACAGGAGGGCTCAGTGATGAACAGCTCAAAGGGATGGTTAGAATATAGGGCTTATTATATTTCTAACTTAATGGGAAAAAAAGGAGGAGGGAGGAAAGCACTTCTGTGGGAAGAAAAAATAAGTTTCTTTAGGAAAGGCAACTGGATTTTTAGGAGGACAAATCGGAGATAAGAAAGTTTGTGATAATACTTGTTTATATAGATGTAGAGGCTTTTTGTCTTCGTGAGGGCCATAAAATTCCCTTGGAGAGAATTTATGGCAACTGGAAGTTTCTGCTTTTAGTTAGATGAGGAAAGCTCCAAGAGGGCTTTTTTTCCTGCATCTGTTCTGAATCTCAGATATTTTCATCTTAAAACTATCTTTGTACCAATCTTAGTTCTGAATAGGTCTCTATACCTGAGACAGGAGCTTGCATTTAATCTAAATGAAATGATAGTAGTGGCTTGGACCACCATGATAGCTAAGGATGTGATGAACTTGGTCAAATTCTGGATATATTCTGAGGATAGAGCTGATGTGCTAACAGGTTGGATAAGGGTTTTGGAAAAAGACAGTATCAAGGATGACTCCAAGGTTTTTGGACTGAGCAGCAGGAAGAATAGAGTTGTCATTTACTTAGATAGAGAAGTGACATAACTCTAGTAGGAAAGGATTGTTCCACAGATCAAGTACCTTTACATAGTAGGTACTGATTCATTTTTATGGCTGAATAATACCACATTTTACTTACCCATTCATCAACTGATAAGACATTTGGGTTGTTTCTGCCTTTTGGCAGTTGTAAATAGTCCTGGTTTGAACATTCATGCACAAGTTTTTGTTTGAATACTAGTTTTTGGGGGGGTATATGTTTAGGAGTAAAATTGCTGGGTCTTATGGTAATCCTATGTTTAACTTTTTGAGGAATGTCCAGGTTACACTTGAATAGAGCTAAATGACTCTTACTGTCATTATTTATAAGGGCTTCCAGGTAATGTTGCTTTATGCTATAATAACAGATTTGGTAACTAGGAGTTTCACTAAATAGCAAGTGGAGTTAGGTTTGTATTTTCCTCAATATTAATATATGTTATTTTAAATACAATATACTCTCTGTATGAATATAAGTAACATTTATTGGACTATTTTTATGTTTTAGGTACTGTGTTGAGTGCTTTTTTGATACAGTAATGTTTGAGGGAGGAAGCTTCTGTTACTGAGTGTGTTTTATAGATAGAGAAATAGGTTTGCTGAGGTAAAGTGGCAGAAATAATATTGACTACAGAGCCTGTGCTTTTCAGTCCCTTCTCCCAGCCCTAATTCTCTCAGTTAAAACTGTCAAAGCCTGCTTTGCTTCGTCTTCTCTTCTGCCATACCTGTGTCATGAAGGAGTCCACTGTAGGAGGTCTCAAACGGCTGTGGTGTTCTTGTTCCAGGTTCCATGCCTTTGCAGTGGTGCATCATGTTTGTTGTGTGGTTGCTGTCCCAACAGTAAGAATTCCACAGTGACTCGTGTCATCTATGCATTCATCCTCTTCCTGGGCACTATTGTATGCTGTATCATGCGGTTGGAAAGCATGGAAACTGAGCTGAAGAAGGTTAAGTACAAGTAACAGTATCCTTAATGTTCTGATTATTTTTATATTTTGTAAAATTTTAGTTGAAATTAATGTTTTTATTTATTTCTTCACTATTATGAAACTCAGTGAAATTCATTGTGATTTGGGGTGGAGTTAAGACAAAGAATATAAAGGTATTGCTCCTTTTCCAGAAATGTTCTAGTCTACCAATTGAGAGAAAACAGATATTAAATGAGCGGCCCTAAGATGTTTTCTTTCCATGTTTGTTTAAGATTTAAACATTTAAACTGGACTAGGCCTTCACTTTTGGAAGGAGTAAGTTGTAGCATGAAAATTCATGGGAAAATGGGAGAGAACCTCCTCAGTAGAAAAGAGCAGAGAATAGAGTGCCTCACATTTATTTTCAACAGTTCTTTATACTGTTTGGTTTCAAGATTATAAATGAATTGGGAGACAGAGGACAACCCCACAGGACAGTCTTGCAGTTGCTGAAGTAGTTTTATAAATCCAGGCTTTCCTATAGTGGGATAGAATCTCTGTTTAAATGTGGATGTTCCCATGACATTGCAATTATTTTTTCCAGATTCCTGGATTCTGTGAAGGGGGATTTAAAATCAAGGTGGCCGATAGAAAGGCAGATAAAGATTGTAATGTGCAGGTCGGTTACAAAGCTGTATATCGGGTCAGCTTTGCCTTGGCCATCTTTTTCTTTGCCTTTTCTCTGCTCATGTTTAAAGTAAAAACAAGTAAAGATCCCAGAGCAGCAATACACAATGGGTATGTAAGATTTATTTGTTAATTTGTTTGTTTTTGAGATTTTTATGAATTTGAGTTTATTTGAGCCAAACTGACAACATGCCAGGAAGTAAAATTTTAAATGCTCTCAAGATTTATGTATTATTAACTTGTTATATATGGTATGGATCCTCCCATTCAGCAGTTAATGATGCCATTCTGATGGAAGCAGTAGAGTATGTAAATCAGTGGCACAAGGTATTTCTGACCTATTAGACATTTGAAGTTGCTTCATTGTCATTATCAGTTGGATCTCTGTAGCGTGGAGGAGGTAAACAGGATGAGGAGAATCTTTTCTTTTTCATACTTTTTGCTTCAAGTTCCTAGATTTTTATCAAACAGCTATGAAGCAGTTCCAGCATTGTGCTAGGTACTAAACACACACACACACACACACACACACACACACTCTCTCTCTCTCTCTCTCTCTTCTGTTGTTAAAAGATAAGCATGTACACGATAGGTTTAAACGGTATACAGGAAGATAAACAGTGAATATATTTGGGCCACTGATTTACATATTCTTATGCTTCCCATTCCTGGCCCCCAGTTCCCTTAATTCTTACTTGAATGAGGGGAGTTTTGTTAACTTTATATGTATTATAATCCCCTTTTTCACTCAGCCAGTGAGGTTTGGAGCTGGGACTGAAGCTCCGGTTTATCCCGCTCCAAAGCCTGATTCTTTTACTCTGCCATACAGGCAGTCTTAAAGATCGTGGACTGAAACCCGGCCAGTGATGAACTGTAATTCTGGGCAAGGCACTTATGTCCTATGTTGTTAAAGAAGAATTAGGTGGAAACATTCCCCCAGATCTAATAGTTAATTGCTCTATATTTAGCTGACATTGTTAGTTTAGCATGCTCTAGAATTCTAGAAAAATTCCTCCCTTTAAAGCTAAAAGTAGGGAAACTAAAGATACATGTTTTCCTCATGATTGTGAATGTTCTGTTCTCGCTGCTGTTTGACCTTAAATTGTATGAGATACTGAATGAATTAGTATCATGTCAAATGAAGAGCTAAACCCAGACAGTCATGTGGGAAATGCTACTAAGGCTTATTTTTGTTTTTCAGAAATACGTTTTTATCAGTGTGAGGGTGAAAGTTAGCATTTCATAAATATATTTTTATATTTTAATAGGTTTTGGTTCTTCAAAATTGCTGCCATTATTGGTATCATGGTTGGATCTTTCTACATCCCTGGGGGCCATTTCACAACAGGTAAGGCTCACTATTTAAGGGGGTTAATTATAATATATACAGACTCTACAAGCGATTGAGTTAAAGCTATATTTTCATTACTGATTTTGCAGAACTGACGATTAAATGAGGTGGTATCCAATTATATGACTCGGTACTAACATTAAGATATTAATTGATCAATTAAAGCCAGGAAGCATTCAGCTCAATTCTCACTTGTTCTGGAACATAATTGTTTGCCAGTATTTTAATAGTTTACCTTCTCATTGACAGTACTCAGTTAATTGGAGAGCTTGTCAACATAAGGACTTGTAACTCATGTGCTCCTGTGGCCTGGAGGTGGAGGGGGTGATGTCTTAACCTGCTTCCTTACCATGGCATCAAGTAGTATATGTGGATTTCCACCAATTTTCGCCCCCATAAAGTAAAGGAAAAGTCTTATACTACCATTTGAAATGTCAGATTCTAGGCTCCCCTTCGTACAAGCTAGAGTAAGTTTTAAAAGGTCTGAAACCCCACAGAACACTTCTCAGAGACTGCCTTTGAGTTTGCAATTGGAGTAATCTTGCTGTACTGTTGGAGACAGAATACGTCTGTCACCTCTCACTTGAATTGCAGTCTTTTTTAGAATGTTGGGCAGTAACATTCTGAAATGTTATTTCTATGGTAAAGAATTTCTTTGTTCTTTGGTTTATAGCCTGGTTTGTTATTGGCATGCTTGGGGCCTTCTTCTTCATCCTTATCCAGCTGGTGCTGTTGGTAGACTTTGCTCACTCTTGTAACGAATCATTGGTAAATCGAATGGAAGAAGGAAACTCAAGGTGCTGGTATGCTGGTAGGTATCTATCCTCACCTATGAGAGCCATATTGCATTATGCTACATGAAATGGTGTATAGGAAAAGTCTCCAGTGATTAAGTGTATAAACTCCCAAAGTAGAGCTGACTTTTAAAAACCTGTAATTTCCTATTGAATAAATTCTGAATTATATGCATTCCTGGAAGGGAGTAGCACATAATATAAATCATTGGATTCTTCCAATTCAACTCTAATGGCCATTCCAGAAAGTTCCAAAATTGCTTTGAAGGGTGGACTAGGCACTGGCATTGGTGCATAGCCTCAAAAGGGGAGTATTTTGAAAGTTACTGTAGTGATATTCAGCAATGAGGTATGTAGCACCTTTTTTAGGATAAATTTGCAAAATTAATAGTCTGACTTCATACTGTTTTCATGTTTTCTCTTTCTCAGAGTTTCACAGCTAATTGTTGATTATCTGTGTGAATAGAAAGGAATATTACTTCAGATATTTGAAATAAGCAAATAAGCCACTTTCCCACAATAGTCTCATTGTTTGTGGTAGGAAACTGGTTCATGTAGCCAGCAGCTACAGAGGAGAAACTACCATAAAAGATGCCTGTCTGTTCTGTTTTCTGCTAACACTATCCCTGGCATTTAGCTTGCTATGAACTGGGCCATTTTGAGGGCCCAGGAGTCTTTTAGGTTCTTAAGAAAAGCTCATAATGAACAATATCAAGCATGTAGTTAGAATTTACTCTGGCTAGAGTAATCAGATGTCTGGTTTTTCCACCAACCCCTGAAATTAAATTAGTTAATTCAGGAAGTGAATTCAGTTGTTTGGTAGATTTTGAAATTTAACATTGAGCCACCTCTAACACAATCTGAAACTTCAACCTTGGGACTTCTGCCATTTCACTGTAAATGATTGACCATAAAAATGAAATAATGCCTCTTTATTTTTATATGGGGTAAAAGAAAATTGGTCTTCATTATTAAAGGTTGTTAGAATTGTGGACATTCATGTTGGTTTTCCTTTCTTTAGTTTTACTGTCCATCACAGGCACCCTGTATACTCTGTCAATCATCTTTGTTGGTTTGCTCTTCGCGTACTATACCAAGCCAGATGGCTGCACAGAAAACAAGTTCTTCATCAGTATTAACCTGATCCTTTGCGTTGTGGTTTCTGTTGTATCAATCCATCCAAAAATTCAGGTATGGTTTTCTGTTTCTTCCACCAGATTTATAAACCTGAAACCTAGGTAACCTTTTACATGAATTTATGTCCAAGTTGTATCTAAACATATTTCCATATTATGATGATGAAGTCTTTATAATTACAACCTAGTAACTATGAAATGTGCCATTGAGTTGCCTGTATCATAATTGAATGAATAATTTTCCTATCATTAAAAAATAACTTAAGTAACTTGACAATTTATAATTCTTATAAAATGGTTTATGTCATGAGAATGATTCTTAGGAATCATTAGCCAAGATATTTTAGGGGAATTAAACTAAAAAAAAATTGACTTTTAATATTTAAAAACAAAACTCATGTTCCTGAGCTTCATGACTTAAATACCATACTTTTAAAAATTCATGGAGTTTTATATGTGAAATATGAAAAGAACATCAAGCATCCCCTCTCCTTTTAAAAATTGAGAAAGGAGAAGTTGCAGAGATGATGGTCACCTAGCTAGTTAGTGGCAAAGCTGAGTTTAGATTCAACTACACTAAGGGACTAGTACAATAAAGCGAAGCCTTGGTGTGATCCACAGGAGTTTCTAGGATTATGAAATGCTTTGAGAACCAGTAGTTCATGCTGCCTCTTTCTTGGTTCTTTAACTTAAACTAAAAGGTTACTTGTCATCTTCCAGCTGTTAAGCAGAATCAGGTTTCTCAGTTAATAACAATTGAGTGGTTCCCAGGAAAGTACACTGGGTTTTAGAAAGTTAGCCCTTGTAATTCCTGTGGCATTGTTTTCTTTTGATTCCATAGGAACACCAGCCTCATTCTGGCCTCCTGCAGTCCTCTGTCATCACTCTCTACACGCTTTATCTCACATGGTCAGCCATGACTAATGAACCTGGTAAGAGAATGTCAATAGCACATTCCTTTGATGAAAAGAAAGTAGAAAATTACTCCTTTGGTGGGTGCAAAAATCAGAGCTAGAGCAGATGTCAGACAAACATCTGAACAAATAGAAAACTTCACTGAAAGGTATAATGTTCACTGTGGGTTTGCTGATGTTTACCTTTCCAGTTTTGCTCTCCATGTCTATTCATAGCTATTCACAGCTGACAGCCTAAAGGACCATAGTCCTTTATATTAGTCTAGGGTTTTCCCGGGACTAAGTCA
This sequence comes from Lyroderma lyra, assembly GCA_004026885.1. Lineage (NCBI taxonomy): Eukaryota > Metazoa > Chordata > Mammalia > Chiroptera > Megadermatidae > Lyroderma > Lyroderma lyra. Next base: position 42,158 of record PVJL010004066.1, read on the forward strand.
AACTAGTTAAGAGCTAGACAAGGCAAGATTGTATTGCCCTTTGTTAGAATTGTTTTACTTGAATTTTACTTTGGTGTTACAGGCTCTAGAAGAAACAGCTGTAGGAAATCTTTGGTAGTAGTTATAGGAGGACTTTTAAAGGAAAACAGTTATTGCTGACTCCTCTAATGATGACAGCTTATTTTAAGTTCACCTGTAACTATGTAACAGCAAAACTAAGGATAAATTCCTTGTGCTTAAAGCCTTTACAGAACAGTAGAACCAAAAAGATTTACCAGTTAAACTTCAAAACCAGTAACATCAATATTGACATTTATGAAATGTAACACATTGTTTCTTTATTTCCAAAACTAAGTCACTGGTTGCAACACAAATGTATTACTGACTGCTAAATTTCAGGTTCTTTTAAATATAGCATTTCTGTGTTTTACATCATGAATAAATGATGTGTAACCACGCCCCTCAAATCCTTTCTTGGAAAAAGATGAGTTCTAACTTAGGATAATAAAATATTTCCCATTTTTAGATCATTCCTGCAATCCAAGCCTCTGGAACATTATTACGCATATAACTGCACCAACCTTGGCTCCTGGAAATACAACTGTTCCAATCCCTACTTCTGCTCCACCATCCCAGAGTGGGCATTTTCTGGATAAAGAGAATTTTATCGGGCTGACAATCTTTGCGTGCTGCCTTTTGTATTCTAGGTAAGTTATAAAGTACTTAGAACAAGATACTCATGAAGGTTAATACTAGAGCAAAGCAGCTATTTTGCTTTCAAAAAGCAGTATGAGCAGTGTGAAGAATTTAAAAAAAGAGTTTAACTTTTCCTTGTTCAACATTCTTGCCTGATCTGTTACCCAGCCGTGTACATTTCTTAAAGTTTGTTGAATCCTCTCATCAAATAATTCTTCCCAACCTTATAAAGAGATACTTTTTCCTTTGTATGAGGATCACATCCACACCTGACCCTAAATGAGCTAGAACAGCAGCTCTGAAAATTGGTTGGGTTATATGTATTTTTCAAAGGTCTTTATTTTCTTATCATTGTAAACATCTAAAGTTAAAGACTAGTAGATCCAAGACCCCAGATGAAATCTGTTAGCTTCTCCATTGACTTATTCTGGCATTCTTATAAAAAATCAGTTGACCATAAATGTAATGGTTTATTTATGGACTCGGAATTCTCTTTCATTGATACTTATCCTTATGTCAGTGCCACACTGTTTTGATGACTGTAGCTTTGTTGTAAAATTTGAAATCAGGAAATGTGAGTTCTTTTACAAGATTGTTTTGGCTATCCAGAGTTCCTTGTACTTCCATGTAAATTTTAGGTTCCACTTGTCCATATGTGTAAAAAAGAGGGGGTTGGTATTTTGGATTTTGAAAGGGATTTCGTTGCGTGAACATCAACTTGGAGAGTATTACCATCTTAACAATGTTAAGGCTTCTAGTCCATGGACATGAAATACCTCATTTAGGCCTTTAAGTTCTTTCCGTGGTTTATAGTTATTAGTGTATAAGTCTTAAACTTCTTTTGTTAAATTTCTTAGTATTTTTTATGGTATTGTAAATGAGATTGTTTTTCTTAATTTATCTTTTAGGTCATTGCTAGTGCTTAGAAATACTATTGTTTTTTATATTGATCTTGTGTCCTGCAAGTTGGTTTATTGATTTTAATAATACATTTATTTCCATATACAAGGTCAAGTCATCTGCAGATAGAGATCATTTGACTTCTTTTTTTCCTATCTGGATGTCTTCTCTCTGTCTTTTCCTTGCCTAATTGCTCTGGCCAGGAATCTCCAGTACAATGTTGAATAGAAATTAAGAGAATGGAGTACTTGTGTTGTTCCTGATTTTAGCGGGAAAGCTTTTAGTCTTTTACTATTAAGTATGATTTTAGCTCTGTGTTTTTCATAGATGCCCTTTATTATTTTGAGGAAGTTTTTCTCTATTCCTGGTTTGAGTGTTTTTATCATAAAAAGGTATTAGATTTTGTCAAATGCTTTTTTTATGTCTTGAGATGATCATGTGGTTTTTGTCATTTATTTGTACTTTTTGGGGGGGTCCTTTAACAAACTTTTAGTGAGTATCTGCTATATACATCTAGCACTGCATAGATGACTAAGGAGTTCTTTGAATAGCAAGAAAACCAGGAAGTGCTGTGGCAGAGGGAAGCACAAAGAGCTGTGGGGATTTAACCCAGCTTAGTGATGGGGTAATGTCAGGGAGGATTTCTAGAGAACGTGGCACATAGCCAGAGGATTGAAGGATGAGTACGTTAGCTGGGAGTAGGTTGGTGGGTGGTGTATTCTAAGCAAAGAGGAGGCACTTGTGAAGTCATGGAAGTAGACATTGAGAGCATAGCCTGTTTGGGAAACTCCTAAGCAATTAAACCATCAAGTAGTTAAGGGTACTATAATAGTCTTGTGATGACAGGTAACAGTTCAGAACTTGAAGCAGAACCCTTCAGCAGGCCATCAGTCCCCAAAGTAGGAGCAGTTTCAGAAATCACCTTCATGTATATAGGCCAGCAGCAGCAGTTCATCTTCACGGTCCCTTTCTGATCTCTCGTGTTTGGGATCACTTTCCAGCATCCGCACTTCCAACAGCAGCCAAGTGAATAAGCTGACCCTATCAGGAAGTGAGAGCGTGATCCTCCGTGACAATGGTGCTGGCGATGAGGAAGACGGACAGCCTCGGCGAGTGCTGGACAACGAGAAGGAGGGAGTTCAGTACAGCTACTCTGTCTTCCACTTCTTGCTCTGCTTGGCCTCCTTGTACATCATGATGACCGTAACTGGCTGGTACAGGTAGGCACAGTCACGCCGGATGGGAGACCCACTCAGCCCCTGGTGGCTGCCTGTAAAACCTCTGTCCATTGTCCTGACTTCAGAATCCCTTTCTCTTGCCCACATAACAAAGTTTTTTTCAGTACTGACTGTTTTCTGAAATACTTTTGATCTTATTTTCTCTTTTTGGACTTAAAGTCCAGTTGGGGTTCTTACAGTGCAGATCATGAGGCGTTTTTCCAGACTTGAGAGTACTTGAGAGAGAAAAGCATGACGTAAAGCTATCTGACCCCATCTTTGTTCATTAATTTTTCTCTCTCTAGAGAGAGCCATATTGAATATTCTGATCAAAATAGGGATGTAGAAAGGAAGGAAAGTGTCAGGAGCCATTTCAGTCTAGGCTTTTACCGCTTATCTAGAGCAGCCAGATGTTCCTGTGGAACTTTCTCTAAAGATTAGAGTAGGGTTCTTCATGCTGGCAAGAGGATAAAAGCCTTTTGAGAGGTAGAGTTCCCTGCTCATAAAAACAAAATAGCAGCTTCCTCAGGTCCCTTCTAGAACCTTAATAGGGTGTAGTGTCAGCCAAGTTTTACTGGAGAATTTCTTGGCTTTGGTTCGGGGTGCTGCTTGATGATGGTTATCAGGTTCCTACCTGACTCTTCTGTTTTCTTAGCCCTGATGCAGAGTTCCAGAATGTGACCAGCAAGTGGCCAGCTGTGTGGGTCAAGATCAGCTCCAGCTGGGTTTGCCTCCTCCTTTACGTCTGGACCCTTGTGGCTCCACTTGTCCTCACCAATCGAGACTTCAGCTGAACCTCTGAGTGCCAGGGACACCACTGAATTTCATAAAGGTTTCCTTTGCTGAAAGCCCTTCTGCTTTTGCTTCAACTAAATTAAGTGAATGCTTTGTGAATTTGACTGTATCCAGGTTTACATATGAGGGCAAGATTGCATAGTGATTGATGCAGAATCTGAACTTTTCATTTATATGTATGTTTATTTGTAAGGATATAGTGCAAAGGGGACATTTTTGCATTGTAAAGTGAGCTACAGCTGTGCTGTGAAGAGAGTTCCTTATTAAGACCTGTAAGTTTTTACAACTTTGATTTAAAATGTAAGACAGAAAATGTTGGATATTTGAGGCCATCATTAATATATTTCTATTGCATATCCTTAAAGAGCAAAAAAAGAAAGTAATAGTGTATTTCTATAACACTTTTCCTCTGTGAAAGTCTTTCCTTGTGTGATGCAAGCACTCTGTTCAGTCCTTAAACTCTTAAGAGGTGTAGCATCATAGTACTTGGGCAAAGGAGTACATGTGTGCATCTTTCCCCAGAAGAGGCGCTGCTGATATGGTTACTGCTTCTACAGCTTGAGTTTTTTCCATTTACTTTTTTTATACTACAACACTGATGCTGCTTGATTCAAGTGTGTAGCTTTGCCAGAATGTTAATTTCAATAAATGCTTTGTAGGTTTGGTTAAAATGAAGATTCACTTGGGAAAACAGTGCCACTTTAGTCTATGTATTATCTTGTTATGAATATGTAAAATTAAAATGCATGTGAGTTTATTATATTTGCACTATAAAGGTATTTGATTAAAATAGAGACAAGCTTTTAAGGCCCTTTCTTTAACAGCTTTTATGAATTAGCAGCCATTCTATATTTTTTAGATGTGTATCAGCAGTCAGATTTATCAGGCATCTAGCAGAATGCGCCTATTCCTTTCAAAACTTAGAGGCTGATGAGTAAAGTCATGAACTCATTTAAAAATTGTACTAAATATCTTCTCTGGGTAAGATGCATGGGTAGATGAGAGACAAGGGCAGGCAAGCATGGTCAGGAATCCTCCCAGAGAGGTAGCATTGCAAGGAGATAGAAGTTTTTTACTCTTTCAACAAAAATTTACTGTGTTCTTTTCCAGCCCCTGTCAGGTTTGGGAATATAACCTTAAGCATGGCAGACACCAGCTCTGCCTTCTTGGACCTGTAGTTTCAGGGAGGGTGAAGATGGGCTGACAAGTGGTACAATCGGGTGTAATTAGTGCTATGACTTAAAAATTGCAGAGAACTCAAAGAAGTGCCCAGGGTAGGGGGCTATCTTGGTAGGCTTCTGGAAAAAGTGATGTCTAAACCAAGAATTGTTAGGAGTTAGCTACAAGAGAAACGGGGAGGTGCAATGGCATCGCTGAAGTGTAGACACAACTGCATGTTAAAGGCAGGGAGATTTAAAAAAATAAAAACTAACATCTTGTTCAGTAAGGCTAGAATGGGGAGAAGTGGGGAGGCACTAAGTATAAAGGGATTTGCAGACCACACTAAAGAGTTTGGACCTCATGTTGAGGACAGCAGAGAGCATATTCATCATGGCATGAACAAATTGTGTCTTCAATCACTGGCTGATGTAGAAACAATGAATTTGAGTGATGAGACCAGGGCAGTCTATGTAAGATTTGAAACAGAGAAGTTAATTTAAGAGTGATGATGGGAAGAAATTGACAGCTCAGAGCTACTTAGTAATTAAAATTTAAGAACTGAACATTGATAGATGTGGGGGAGAAGTAGATTCCTGAGTAATTGTGGTGTAATCACCTGGGTCAGTGGTGTTCCACTTGTATGATGGGGGATAGGAAGAAGAAAAGCTGTGTTAGAAGGATGGAGATGATCCCTTAGGAATGGCTAAGAGCACATGCTTGGGAGTCAGACTGTGTTTGCCTCCAATTTTGCTATTTTCTGTCTGTCAGACTGGTCAGTTTATGTTTATTGAGTACATGCTATGCTTTATGACCTTAGGCAAATGACTGTCTGTCTGAACCTGTGTTTTCTATGTTTGAACAAGAGCACCTAGTACGTAAGATTGTTTAGAGAGTAAAGTTCCTTTGCAAAGTATTTAACCCATTTGAAGCACTCTGGTAGTAGTTGCTGATCTCAGTCAATATGGGCTAAAAAGAGACAGGACAATAGTCACAGGGCAGAGACTTGCAGCCATAATCTAAAGGCGGCCTGATTTGAGGTATTCCTACAGAATTAAATGGTTGGAACATAAAGGGCACAGTCTCAGTTGGGGGTGGAGGTGGGGGTGGGGTATGGAAGCAGGAATTGATAGGAGTTGTTGGAACCACCATCTTTTAAACCAGTGGTTTATATTGGGGTACAGAAATAAGGTTGTAAGGCATCTGACGGGCAGATAGGGAAGCCCTTTGCCAGTATAAAGCAGACACCCCACTTTTCTTAACAGCAGCGCCAGCCAGATTAAGACCAGCAACGGTCCTAAATTTCAAAAACATGGTGCACCATCCCCCACTTTATGTAATTCAAAATAAAAGCAATACTGAACTGTAAATAAGTGTAACAAAGTCCAATAAAGTTTTTATTTTTCTCATGATAACTTGGATATTAATTGAAGTAACAAATTTTCTTTTAAAAAGAGGGGACAGTGTCCCTGCTGTGCTTGGTGTACCCTAACAGTGAGTTAAGTTGGAAACCCGATCATTTATCAAGATGCAAGTGAATCACACACATAAATGCTGACTTACACACAAGCATAAATGTCAGCTTTTTGAGTCATGAGCCCAGGATCAGACTGTAAAGCAGGGGAGTATTTTGAATTGTCATACCTCCCTTGTCATTGTATTCCAGATGAGTCACCTAGTATCATCCCCATGAACAGGCCTGTCTGTCTCCCAGGATCGCAGATTGAGGGAGCTGCCTGCAAGATCTGCAGCATGCTCTAGGAATTCATCAAAGGCAACAGCAGTGCGCCACTTCTACCTGTTTACATTGGGAGAGAGCTTGTAGGCCCATGCTGGTTTCTAGGTTGGTCTTGCAAGGTACTCGGTTGGGAAATAGAACTTTCTCTTGGCAATCAAAGGTACTGTCTGAGAAAGGCCACAGCCATCAGTGCTTTCAATGTCCTGGACCAGATCATAATTCAGGCTGAATTTAAACAAGGACAGCTCTTTTGTCCACTGAGGCCTTGATTGTAGTTTTCTTTTTGCACATTCCAGCTAGAGTATTCAGTAGTATCAGTCATGCATTTGACCTCTGCAGATTTGATGGCAGATACCAGGCTTATGCTTACTGATGAGAGCTGCAGTTCATCTCTTTACTCCTTTTGTGCTGATTTATTGTATCCATCTTGTTACCTAGGAGCCCAAACCAGGCAGCCTACTCTGGTGTCCTAAGTACTGCTGGGTGACTCCAGCCACCTGATGCCTATATATATCCTCGGGGGAAGAACAGTAATGGCTCCCACATAAATAGCTCCATGTACCAAGCAATGAGCAAACATTGTCTGCACCCCTGCAAGGTGGAGATTATTCTCCCCCTTCTGTAAATTGAACCAAGACTTAGAGAACTTAGGGACTTGCCCACAGTTACCCAGTGAGAGGCGAAGCAGAGAAACAAACCCTAGGCTTGACAGAGTTCTTTTTTCAGTTAGACCCCATAGTCTCTTGGCCTTAGGAGACAATCAATATAAACTAGAGACTGCTCAGAGATGTGGAGCGTCAGCTGGGTCTCTACGCTACCTATCACCAATGGAGGAAAGTGATTAATCCCCTGAAGGCAGTAACTAGTATCTTACTAGGCCGCGGTATCCCTCATGGCTGGTGCCTTATCAGGTAAGAAGGGGAACATTTGGTTAAAATTTCTTTCCCCAGAAAATAGGCACCCTCAAGGATTTTACTCCTTACCAGCTTTAAATGCAATAGCATGAAACACTTGCCATTTATTATCGGAATGCCAAACCAGGACTATCTGGGCACTGGGGAAAACTAACAAAAAAGAAACAAAGTGCTGACTCATAACATGGAAAATAACTCCCATGGCTTATAAAGTGCCTCAGGAGTATCCTGGTGACACTGCTGTGAGGTAAAAGGGATTGGAGCCGTGACTCCGTTTTTCCAGACATGAGAAACAGCCTGAGCTGACGTGCCACAGCTTCCTCGGGAAGGCTGACCTGAAGAGTTGGTATGTTGCACGGGCAGTACTTACCTGTTGCATCATCAGGAGCCGACAGCTAAGTGTATGGACATTCTGTATGAGAATACTTCTCAACTGAGCCATCCCCAACACACCAGGCCCCCCTCGGGGACCTGGTTTGTCATCTCTGCAGCAGAAGGCGTGCTCCTCTGTAGAAACAAATGGGGCACGTAGAGAAAGGGCTAAGCATGCAGAGAACCAGAGCTGATGGGAGTCATGCCCTAGTTACCCACCCCAAGGAGTCTGGGTTTACTTCTGTAGGTGCTTCTAGAATAAATGTTCAATTACATCTTGGGTCTCAGAGGTTAAGAAACTCTGCTTTGTGTTTTCCAAGAAGCCAGGGGGAGGCGAGGAAGCCAGTTTTTACACTGATGCTTCCTCACTGTTCCTCCCTTCGCTCCCTCTGTGGTCTAACAGTAACGGACATGCACAGCCGAGCCCCAACCGTCAGGAGGAAATAGTGGGCTCCAGTCAGGCCACCTGGCTTTGAACCTCAGTCCTACTTGCTGTGTGTCCTTGGGCAAACTGCTCAGCTCTTCCGTGCCTCACTGTCCCCACAGGGTGCTTGACGATTAAATGAGACTGTGAAGCACATAACACGATCGATGCCCAGCCCACGTGAGCACTGGGAGGATTCAGGGCCAGTCCGGAGGTACACATACGCCTCAAGAACTGAAAAATTTCCACATTGTCTCCACTGCATGCACCTCCCTCCTTTCTACACGCTGGTGTCCTATTGTACGTGACCTTCAGAAGCAGCCAGCCCATCTCCAGAATGCCGTGTGGCCTGGGTCCTTCCCTGCCTCAGCTGGAGGGGGTCTGCCCAGGTCATCGTGTACCATGGATAATAAATCCTCAGAACCTTTATCCAAACTGGCATTGTCACAGAAGGACTCCATACACACTCAACCTTACAGGGATTTTTATTGTTTAAGACCCGGTCATGCATAATAAAATTACATGTCTTCACCACTTTAAAAATGCACTAGAAAAATAAACTTTTGGTCAAAACAAACACTGAAGTAGATGAATCCACCATCATATGTGTCTATACTCAAAGCCAAACTGAATTTCAGTTTGAATGAAGTGAGGAAGGTAACCAGTAGCTGAAATAGTACCCTAATCTGGTCCGAAAATTAGCCCATCTCCCACCTGGTCAGAGTGGTATCCGAGGCTCCTGGCCCCAGAGAGTTTTCAAGTATTTCACTTGCAACAGTTTTCCACCTGATAAACCAGGAGGCGAGGCGTGTCCACAAGACTCCCCCATGGCAGCTGCCCAGAGAGATGACAGAAGGCAGAGAACCGGCAAACAGGAAATTCGTCCCCAGCATCTCCACCCGCAAATCACACTGGGCCTCCCCACGGAGCAGGCTCTGCTGAGGAGGACTGACTGATGATGCCTGTCCCTTGCATGTCTGAGTCAGGAGAACAGAGAGGAATTTACTTCAGATTTAGAAAATTAACAGTTCCCAGTACTGAGAGGCGTCCTGAACAGTCGGAATGGTCCTGTTTGTGATCTTTACACCTCCCGTGTCACAGGACAGCCATGCTTACATCGTTACCTAACGTTTTACTCCCTAAATGAAAGAAAAGGCTTCAACAGAAAACCGTGAAAGCTGAAGACTTTGCAATGAGGTATTGTAATAATGCCCCAACAGTAAGTACTACAGCTTTTGCCTACCCAAATGAAAAAGGAATCCCGTGACAGATCTGAAAACCAGATGGCCTTTAAAGAAACTTGTCCACCTCAACAGCTCGTTATCTCACAGGGATTCCAGAAAAATACCTCTTACCGCCCTGACACTTTCTGGCAAAAGTGTATCTTGTGAGCTGAATGAAGTGTCGGTAAACTAAGGACAGGCATGTATGAGGGACAAAAGCCATCTTCATTGGCCAAGAGCAAATATGCAGCTCAAGGCGCAAAGCTAGGGCTGCACTTGAGGCTGTTTCAGCAGATTTCCTTCTGTAAATTTTAGCCTCTCCCCATGAAGGTAGGATAGGATTCCAGGGAGAGGCACAATTTTCCAGGATTCCAAAATTTCCTGAATAATAACCCAGTTGAGGGGTGAGGGTAGAGAAAAAAGCCTCTAAAAAGACAGTCCAGTGTCCCTCTGGCAGTAAGGATGACTAATGCCCAAAACAGAGGGCTCAGAGGTCAGGGTGTGACCCTCCTTTTAGTGTCTGATGATTCAGGGGTGTTCAGTGGCTCATCCAAGGGCACAGCAAGGTACAGCTGGAGCTCAGGTGCTCTGATGTACTCCTCTTTTCCCTACCCTATACCACACTACCCTGAATCGGGGGCAGTTAATTTTCAGGTGTCTGTGAAATGGGCCAGAGATCTTCCTGAAGGAAAACAGTCCCAGGTCTCCCGATGTTCACTTGTTTGCTGCCAGTGTGCCTCCACTACTGAGTAAGGCTCCTTGAGTGCAACCCTGGTCATTCCGCCCGCCCTGCTGCGGACGCCTGCTGAAGCCACACACACACTGCCTTGATTTTCTCCCAGGGAGGCCCTGGTGTCTCGGCTTGGTTCAAACCTCCCGAGGTGCCAAAACTATTGGATCTCTCTTTGGAGCCGAAACAAAGCACAGCAGTTCAAGAAGTCAGCCAAACCTTGGCTGACTCCTCTCAGAAGCTCGATGAAATAGCTCCGTGGTCCAACTGGCAAGGCCTGAGCAACACCCTTCCTGGTCTTTGAGCTATTTCTCTAGGTGAGCTTGCCACCCGCACCTTAAGTCACACAGACAAAGGAGACTGGCCAGAAATGCAATGCATAGTCTAAACCTTGGAAATGTGGTGGGGCAGAGCCATTCATTTCTCTCTCTCTCTTCTAGCTTTTTGTTGTTTGCTGTTGTTTTATTTTTAATCTCTCTTTCCTCTTTGGGAACTAAGAAAGCCTCTAACCCAAGCTTGTCCAATCTGTGGCCTACGAGCCGCCTGCAGCCCAGGGTGTCTTTGAATGTGGCCCAACATAAATTCATACACTTTTTTTTTTTTTTGGGGGGGGGGGTCCCTGGCCAGGAATTGAACCCAGGCTGCAGCGTTGAGAGCACCGAAGCCTAGCCACTACACCACCAGGGAACTCTCGTAAACTTTCTTAAAAACATCACAGAAATTATGCATGGACCTCTTTTATTAGCTCATCAGCTGTAGTGTATTTCATATGTGGCCCAGGGAAGCCGCAAGTTTGCACCCCGCTGCTCTAACCAATTCTCCAAGGCAGTTGGGTTCTGAACCCTCCATATTAGCCATTCTACTTGTCCTATTTAGATCTTTTCAGCAATGCTGGTCACACCATCACTCAGATGTAACTAGAGGCAGCCAGAGGGGGGCCTTGCAGCTCAGCCAGGTCCTTAGAGGGTCCAGGGTTCATATCTATGGTGAAAAGAGCTTTCCCTAGAACTGGCACTCATGAGCTAGTAAGTTCCACTGACAACTTCAGACATTTTCGAAAGTGCTATAAAGATGAATAGCTTATTCACAACAGACCGGCCTTTGAATTTCAGTGTACTATTCTCTTCTGAACTGAGCTGTCCACCTTGATGGGTGGTTTAATAAATGCACAGAAGAAGGTACACACACAACACACAGTACCTGTCACTTTTTAACACCACAATTTGCATGGAATGACTATGAAAGGGAATAAGTCAAAAGCCACCACATAAACCACCTAATTTGGTGCTTGGGCTAAGGCTAAATTCTTAATAGGAAGGGTCTAAAGTGCTGAAATGCAGAACTAACATTCAGTCTGGCTGGACAGATTAAAGTGTGCATACCCATACCAGAGAGAGAAACTCCAGTGGGTTTGCGGGGGCAGAGGCCCCAGAAGTGACCCAGCAATAACCTGCCCTTGCGTTCATTTCCAGGCCAGAATTTCAGAATCCCAAGTAATTTAACCATGCCCTGCTGCCAGGTTTACAATATACCATCAGAATCTCAAGGCTGGAAGGAATTCATACAAGAGCCTGGTCACCTCACTCGCCCTCACAAAAGCCATCCTTTTCAGGTTTAACCCTCGCTGCGAAAAGCAAGTTGAGCATCTGAGGTCCTGGGAATTGCCGAGTCCTGGGAATATACATACTTGTTTCTTTAAAGTCGGGGCCAGATGGTGATGTGTCCCTCTTGGAAAGACCCAGGTGCACCACAAAAAGCCAGATCCAGCCTCCTCTATCTAGAGAGTCATCCTTCTAGGCAGAAAAGTGATGAGTAATATTCAGTAACTCAATCAAACCTCGGAAGCTCAGCAGCCGAAAGGGCCCTAGGCAACATTTCACCCAGCCTCATTTTTACAGAGGAGAAAGCCGAGGCCCCGGTCTCGTCCACAGTCACGCACCTGAGGCTGGAGCCCAGGTCTCTTAAGTCTAAAGCCAGAATTATTTTAGCTGCACAGGCCTGGCATCCAGTGTTTCAGGTTAAATGAAATCACACACTTCTAGGATCCTGTATGATTCTATTGACAACCAGGGCTAAGGCTTTATGGGTTTGGGAAAACTTAAGTTGCTATAGCAAGATTCAACCAGTGAATCCCAGAGGGTGCTTGAAGTCTCTGGACCAAAATTTGATCATGAAGTGCCAGCGACGTCCCAGTGCATGTGTGGTTTCAGATAAGAGGCATTCTGAAGCCAGTGATGGCAACTGGGGACTGGACTGCAAACCTGTAGAGATATGTGATGAACAGCAGAAGTCTGCAGTTAGGGTTCCTGTGGAAAACACAAACTCCCAGAGTCTCCTGTCGGGCCTTCTTGCAGGCGTGGCCAAACTGTTTCACAGACGTGTGCTGACTGGCCAATCACGTTTTCTCCTGGGACATGGGATCAAAATGACTTTTTTTGTCAGGTCCTGATTTTTCCTGCTTTGAGATGTATAAGTACCAGATCCAGCTTCCGGGTTAATGGTTGCAAACTGAGATTCCAAACATTTGGGAATCACTGGGGATGTTTTCCATGCCTTCCATGGAGTAATTCAAGTAATCAAGGGCGTAACCCTTGGCTTACCCTCAGAACTCTATAGGATTTCTCTCCATGCTGCGGTTTAATTACAAGGCTGAATCCATGGTGCCTCAAATTCTCCTTGGGCCTCTTCAAAGGGAAATGGAAGGACTTAAAGATGGTGATGCTCGGGCAGACTGGCTAATAGCACGAGTATAGCTGTGATTTCACGGCCCGCATGGAGTCATCACACTGCACATCTGCGGTCAGCCCCTCAGACAGCAAGGCCTGGCCCAGGATGCTGTCACAGAGGGGTTCGGGTTGGCAGAACTCTTTCACGAAGTCCTCCTCCGAGGCCAGCAGCACCGTGTTCCAGGAGGTGATGTCCAGTTCGCCAGCCGTGCCCCCGTACTCCTTGGGAAGAATGCTTCTTGGAAGATTCGTGTGGAGAGAGTTTAGGTCAGACCCATGGAGGAAAAACTAAAGGGGAAGGAAATGAAAACACACAGGTCCTCAGGTGGTTCAGTAATTCAGTAACCTTCATGGTAAATGCTCAAATAAGTATCTGTTGAATGAATAAAGAAATGGCTTGGGGTTCCCTGGTGGTGTGGTGGCTAGGCTTCGGCGCTCTCAATGCTGCGGCCTGGGTTCGATCCCCAGCCAGGGAACTAGCCCCCCCCCACCCCCCAAAAAGAAACAGCTAATGGCAACGCTACCTTTCCAGTACCTCGAAAAATTTGAGGATCCTTAATTCCCTTTTCCTTCTACTCTGTGCCCTGTGGGCTGGTCATTCAAAGTATATCCAGAATCCAACCACTTTGCTGCCACCCTGAGGGTACCATGCTGCCATCATTTCTCACCTGGACTTCTGCAACTGCCTCCTAGCTGGTCTGCCTGCTCACGCCCCTGTCCCTCCACAATGTAAGATTATGGGCCACAAGTAAGGTCATTTCACAGATATAAACGACCTGGTCCAAAGGCTGCTTGGTTAAAAGCAGGTTCCCAATAGGATCTCCAGAAACCAATACAGGCCCAAACCCAGGCATGGAGGCCACTAAGGTAGTGGTCAGAGCCTAACTGAGCATCAGAACCACCTAGGAGGTTTTAAAGGCACGGGTTCTTGGGCTCCAGCCCTGAGCTGATGAATGAAAACCTCAGGGTAAGGGTTTGGGGATCTGGATCGGGACTGTAAGTTTTCCCCCTTGCAATCTTGAGGTTCTCTCTCCCTCTGTGCTTACTCTTAGAACAAGAATATAAACACCAAGATCCAGTGTTTGGAGTGATCACAGTGTTCCCAGGCCCAGAGGAGGAGGAGAAAAATCCCACTGAGCACATGTCAACCACACTTCAACTGGGAAAGGGGAAGAGAAGTGGCTCTTCCATCTTCTGAAGTGTCGCCCAGCCCTTTTTCAGTAAGAATTGAGCTAAAAACTCACATGTCTCATAGTTTGCCACAACGTTTATGTAGCAAGACAATGTATTAGGTAAATGGAAAGGCTTAAATGGCATGTTTAAACCCCAGTGAGCTGTAGTAAGAAATCACCATAACTCCTTTTAGCTCCCTGCCCAGAGGCTACCCTTTTCCATGTCCTCTTACACATTGAATACAACATTAGTTCACAGTGCCCAGGTCGGAATATTAAAAAGTGTAAAAAGTGTAAATGATTACAGAGCAGGGAAGCTCTCAGGATAACAATGCAGACTCTGCTCTCTCTCTACTATGTAATATTATGTTCTTACTAATTTCATCTGCCCCTCACAGAAAGGATTGTTCATTTATTTTACCTGTGGCACTGGACTTTCCCAATGACTAGTCCCAGAGCAAAAATAATAAACTAAGGTAAGTGTGTTGATGTCACAATAAATTTATAGATATCACAAATAAGGGAGCCAAAAAATAATGCAGGTATCTTAAGTCAATAGGATCATCACTTACCCTGTTTGCTATTTTCTCCTTCAGGAATGGTTTTATGATGGCAAAAATGCCTTTAAATATTCGAGGTTCGTTTACTACATGGACCGCTTTTATCCGAATGGGGAAACCATCCTGTGGGGGAAGGAAAGGGGCTGTTAGAACATGTGGCCACTTGGCAAACCATCCGTTACCACAGCCAGCACCCCCCACCCCCGCAACACCACGCCTCCATTTAAATCTTCATTTAGGCCCACCATCAGTCTGTGCTGATTCTCGGCCTCCTCAAAGACGGCCCAAGTGGGGGCTACACAGGAAGACAAGCCTCAGGAAAGCATCTCTCTTGGGACCCAGAGCTGGGTTAGGAGAGAGGTAGGCAAACAAGGGGCAAGCTGCCCCTCTTGAGGCAACGCATGGCCTGAGCCTAGGTAGATGAATCTAGCAAATATCAGACTTGATCATTTTTGCCCAAGGCATATTTCTCAGGATGTTACTAGGGGTGATGCAAAATAGGGTTCTGTACAAAATTTGAGTGAGTAAACTAAATATATCGAACAGGTTCCCTTAATTGCAGGATTGTTTGGAGCTTTTAATATGCAAATATTTACAGGGAAATTCACAAGAAAGGGACTTACTATACCACATTTCCCAAACTTACTTACCCCTGGAACTTTGTCCAGAATATTATTATAAAAAGCTCATCTTATAGGACTATATAAACACTGATCCAAACTTGTTATACTGACCCTTGAATCTACACGGTATTTAGCAGGAGGAGCATCAGAGTACTGTCTCAAAGCCAGAATTTAAATTTCTGATAATGACCAAACATGACATGATGTTGATGTAATCAGCCTGGTGCACAGTAAGGGCTCCACCACATTATGGAATTCAACAAGGAGAAGTGTTCCATCTCTGGGGCCCCACAGCTCCTAAAAGACAGCAGCCCATGGGCTGGTAAGAATGAACTAGGAGTCAAGCCTGTTAGAGACCTGGGCCAGGCTACATCCTCCCGGTCTTGGTTTCCCCAGCTATCAAAAAGGAAACATAATTCTTGCTCTGTCTATACAGAGGATTTCTTGAAGGACTGAATGGATTTAATGGCTGTAAAAGTGCTTTGTACACTGTTACACACAGTGAAGATGCATAAGGAACTTTATGGCTCCTAGCAACTTGTGTTCTGAAACACAGGACATGAGGTGTGAAAGCATCCGGCCAGAACAGTCCCACAGCAGTATTCCACATCCCCGGGTCGCAGAGGGCGGGACAGGCTCTAGCATCTTGGGCAGAGCACTGTTTCTCAGTCTCATTTGTTAGAAGAGTTTCTCCTCTGCCTTCTGGGCTCACTCCCCTACCCCAAAAAAAGGCAGAAAGCATTTCTCTGGCTTTTGGAATCCTGCCCTAAAGCTGATCTTGCCCGGATTGAGGTACCTCAGCAACTACTAGAGACCCTGATGGGAATGAGTGGGAAACAGAACCTTGACATTTCTTCCCATAATGCTCTTGTGCTTTCCTGGTTGTGGGAGTGAGAAGTAGGGAGTGTGTATCACACGGGTATGTGGACAGGGCCCGGGGGAAAGCACAGAACAGGCACGTGACAAGCAGAAGCCATACCTGAAGGATGCCAATCACTTTCTTGGCTATGAAAGGGCCAAAGTGCGATGCTTTTGACAAGCTCACTCCTCTGTAGTCTGCAAGAATTACAATTCCGTTCACTTGGGTTTCTTCGGACTGAATGAGCTTTTCTAATGTTAAGTATATGGCTCGGATGTTTTCGGTAATGGGATAATTGCTCGGTATCCATCTGTCTAAGGTAATAAGAGATGGACAGTATGTTACAGAAATAAATACAATCAATCAGACAGGCTAAGATTTATATCTGTGTGAAAATTGTTGTTTAAAGATGGAAAAGCAAGATCTACTGGCATGGCTCGATTTAGGTTAGCCAATGGGATACTTTCAGCAGCAGCTGATGTTTCTTAACTCCAAACACAGTAGCCAGTCTACAGAGAGGAGAGTGAAGGAGGATGCAAAGGACAGCAGAAATGTGTGGCCCAGAGACAGACGGCCTGGCAGACAGGGAGCGGCCGAGTTCCTAAAGGGGGAAAGGACAGGGCTCTGCTTCTGGATTCCAGAGCCCAGGGAGAGCAGCTGGACCTTCAGCTCGCCAACTCTGTGAGATGCTCCTATCTCCTCAGACTAAATCCTCCCCCTTTTTAAAACTCTGGGTTGAGTAGGTTTTCGTCATCTGCAATCAAAGGAGCTTTGACTAAAACAGGGATGGGACAAAAGGGAAAAGGAAGAGGGCACTGGACAGAGACTGTACACACGCGCCCCGCAGGTCGAACGCGATACCTGGGCGGATGCACAGGATATGGCAGCCCCGGGGGTCGGTGTGGGGCAGCACAGTGAGGAACCCAGAAGCGAGGACATCTTTTAAGGCTGACGGCTTCAGGTTACTGAAGACTTCAGGCCAGCTTCTCCTGCAGCTGTGGTAGTTGACCAGGAGCTGCAGGGCCCGGTCGTAGTCAAACTTGCGGGCTCGGAGGAAGCGCAGCAAGAAGGCGTCGTCCAGAGAGGTGCTCAGGTTGGGGTACTCCTTCCTCACCATGTCACGGAGGGCCTGGACATCTCGAAGTCTCCATTCCGGCTTCTCCTGCAGCTCCTCCCTGGCCTTGGTGACCAGTTCTTCTGTCAGTGAGCACACATAGCCAGGAGGTTCGGGGGCTGGTGGCAGCTCATTTTCGGAGAGTGAGGCCGCAGAAGGGCTGGTTCTGAGAGAGTCACTTTCTTCTGACATTAGCTACCAGGTTCCCTGTCAAAACAGAAGCCCCAGGCGAAGTTACTAAAGTCCACAGCTCATTCCAAAGCCCAGGGCAGTGGATACAGGGGACAGGAACATTTTGGTCAAGCCAAGTAACCTGAGCAGTGGTTTTCAACTGGGGGAGTGAACGGGGTCTGAGCCACGTGCCCGGGTCCAACCCCAGCCTGAAGGAAGTCGGAGTCTCCACAGAGGCACCTAGGAGCTGCGAGCTGGGGGGACACACACGCTCATCAAACACCCTGGCCTTGCTTATAGAGTACTACTGGGTGTGCAACCGTACTCACAATTAAAGAAACGTGAATGAAAACAACTCAAATTCAGACTGGGTACTCTCAAAGGCTTGCTGTTGGTGGCAGAATAAACTGACATAGCCTCTTTAGAGGACAGTGTGTCAATGTCAAAATTTAATACCCTATACCCTTTGGCTCAGCATTTCATTTTTAGGACCTGTACTTCTGTGTACAAAATATGTATACAAGGGTGGCCTTTACAAGTATTGATCACAATGGCAAAGGTTGGAAATACTTTACACACCAGTTGTAGACTGGTTAAATATCACCATATGAATGGGACACTTTTCAGTCATGAGAATGAATTAGGCAGATCTTTATAAATTGGTATGTTACAGAAAAAGAAAGCAGGTTGCAGAACAGTATACATAAACTAATCATGATTCTATTTTTAAAACATATACGTATGTACATACTTGCGAGTGCACCTAAAATTTCTGGAAGAAGATACAAGACTGTTGCCACCTGTTCGCAGGAACAACTGGAGAACTGGATATTTAAGGTGGAAGAGATTTTTTACTGTACTGATCGTTTTTTTACCTTATATACAGGTGACATCGCGGAGGCCATGAAAGCAAACTCATCTTATTTCCTGCTGGGGTGCAGGATAATTGATGGCCCCAGACACTGTCCCTCCGGATGCTACTTTCCACAGATTGTCCCCAGACAATGACTGACATACGGGACTCCTTGAACAGGCAACTCTGCCTCGATGACTCCCTATCAGCCTCACTGAAGCTTTTCATGGAACTGCACTGCAGCCCGAGACCTCCTGCTCAAACCTCCTTCAGAGGGGCCAGGCAGCTGTCTGAGGGCTCTCCCTGACTTGCCCAGCTCCCCTTCTTTATGCTCCATGGTCGTCACATGCCTAGTCTCATCCTGGTGTCTGCTTAGAAGACCTGAACCAACAAACCTATCAAATGAAAAACATAAACAAAACAGCTGCCTTAAACATCCCAGGAATAAGGCTGCAGTTCCCAGGTCTGAGCTCTTCTTGTCCATCGGCTGCCATTGATGCCCCACTCCAAACTCAACAAGGAAGTTGGGGACCACCTCAGGGGTTTCTGCACATAGCCAGCCTCCCCCAAGTCCATAGCAGCCAGTGACCAGGTCACTTGCTCTAAATCTTAGGTCTGCCCACTCCATTCCTTGCACCATAACCTCCAGCTCCACCCAGCTGCTTCTACTTCCTCCCAAAGGTGTTTTCTTGTCTTGTGCACATCCTGATTCCTCTGACCTGCTTTCCTCCAGTTCGTCACCTGATTCACTGGTAAGTTCCCATTAGATGCCATTTCATTCATTTAACAAATATTGATCACTTAATGATGTAACCAGGCCCTCTTCCAGGCACTGGGGATAGAGCAATGAACAAATGAAAAATCCTGCCTTTATTGAGCTTAGATACTGGGGTGGGGTGGGGTGGGGCTAAGCAAACTACCACAGCCTCCTATAGATGGTAAGTACTAATGACAGAAATAAAGCAGGTAAGAGGGTTGAATGTATCCGGGGGTAGGAGTCACAGTTGTGAATAGGGTGGTCAGGGAAGGCCTCAACCAAGTGACATCTGAGCAAAGACGAAGGAGATGGAGCAAGCCATGCAGATATCTGGGGGAAGAGCAAGTGCAAAGCCTGAGGCAGGAACCTGCCTGGCTTCTTCTGAGAAAGAGAGGAGCCCAGTGTGGCCAGAGCAAACAAGCAAGGTGGAGAGTATCAGCGGGTGAATTTGGAGAGGTAATGTGGGGACCCATAGGCACAGAGCTTTATATGCCAGTAAAAACCGTGACTTTTACTTTCAGTTCAGTGGGAGCCATGGAGGGTTTTGGGTAGTGACATGATCAGATTTCTACTTTAAAAGGATCAGTCAGCTGTTGTGCAAATAGACTGTCAGGGGATGAAGACAGAAGAGACCATTTAGAAGCTATTGCAATAATTCAGACACGAGATGACAGTGCTTGGAGCAGGTGGCTCTCTGACCCCAGGCCAGGTGAGGAGCCTTCCCCACAGGAGCTCTTTGGCATAGCACTTCTCCCACTCCACTGTAATTGTCTGTAGGTAACTCATGGGCAACATTTGCATCTGTCTCGTTCATCACCTAAAACCCAGCACCTAACAGGGTGTCAGACACATAGTCTGCACTCCATAAATATTTGTTGAATGAGTTTAATCTGCTCGGCAGAATTATGCTGAGAGGAATGGAGCAACGATGACACAGGAACCACGCTGGCCTCGGGTTCCATGGGAGTCACCAGCACATACACCTGTAATCCCAATCCAGTGCTTACCCAGGAGGCAGGCTGTAGCGTGCACATCTATGTCCTAGCTTCAAAGTCCCTCTTCAGGCTATCTGCCACCTTTCCCCCTTTCAATGCACATTAAATGCCAGTCAAAACAAACTAATTGCCCACACTTCTCAGAACACATCATGCATTTTTGATACCTCTGCCTGAAATTTCCTTGTTTCTTCCCCAACCAGACAACTCATCACCTTCTGGGCCCGGCTTCAATGTCACCTCCTCTGTGAAGCCTTCCCTGATTCCCCCAGGGTGGCGTCCTCCAGTTTTCCACAGCAATGAGTTCCTACTTCTCCTTCGGAAACGTCAGTCCAGTGTCACAGGTGTTTACGTGAAGCTCCTCAGTCAGTTTCACCATCTTATCATTATCTAATAATGATTACCTACCATATGTGTCAGGCACTGAGGCACTGGGCACATGATAGCTAACAACATACATCATTCTTTGCCTTATGAAGTTTACCTTATACGGAGAGATAATGTGTACTTGAGGATTTTACCATGCATCAGGCACCATGATAAACACTTTACACCTGTCTCCCACTTAATCTTCACAATACGTGGTGACAGCATCATTACTATTCTCATTTACAAAGGAGGAAAACTGCCCACTAGCATGTTAAACTCCACGAGGGCAGACCATTTGCCTGGCATGTTCACTGCTATCCCCAGTGCCTGGCACATGACAGTGCTCAGTAAATATGAGCGGATGCTGTGAGGTTAAGTGATGTGCCCAAGGGTACACACCTAGTGAGGCAGAGAAGGAAGCCCCACAATGGGCTCTACATTCCACCTGAGCTTCCTGTTTATTCTCCAAGGTCTTGGCAGTGTCAAGCACAGAGCAGGGCTGTCACAGTCTGGTGAATGAACTGATGGGTGGGCACACGGATGGACGCCAACACCATTTGTTAGGGAGGAGCTGGGAATCTTCCTCACCTGGAGCCCATCATTCCGAGCGCACCACCTTCCTCCCCACCCCACCCAAACAAGAAGAGGCCACAATGCCATCGGTCCTGGAGCCCCCGAGTCCCGTGGGCAGCATTCCGAGGCACCCGCTTCCAGCTGTCACCCCTTCCCGAGGCGTCCCCATTTGCTGGGGTCTCTCTCTCCTCGGGTCCCCTATTTCCGGTTATCCCTCCCTCTCAGGGGTCCCCTTCTCTGGCCCCTAGGGCACACGGACCGGTTCGTGGGCACTCACCGGCCCGGCTACAGGGCGGAGCGCGGGTCAATCGGCGGCGGGAGCCTCGTCCGGCAGCGCGCGCAGAACCGACCCGCACTCCCTGCCCAGCCGGTCCGGCCTCTCGCGCCGGAAGTGACGCACGCAGGGCGTGAAAGGCGGGCACCACCCTCCGTGCGCGTGCGCGGCTTCACTGCAGTGCCGGAGTTTTGTCTCCACCTGGCGGCCTGGAATATCTTGTCATACTATAATAGCAGAGAAGCTATCAAAGGCACTAACTAGGGTCACAGAGTACTAGAAACCACCCTGAAGATGAGACAATTTCAGCTGCAACAAAAATAATTGCAATTGAAACTCATCAAATACATTTCAATTCCTGAGTTCATAAAAACAGCCAAAAATGTTCATAAATTCAACAAAAACACTGATTACCTTCTGAGAACAACATGGAAACAAATTATATTCTTGAAAACTAGGTAAATAAAATGAGAGAATTAAATATTTATTCCATCTTTGGTATGTTAACTGTACTACTATTATAGGTAACCAAATAATTTTTAAAAAGCAACTTCTTATAAAAGTATAGCAGCTAATACATGAAAACAAAATGACACAATATTGCCATTTGCCATTTTGCAAGCTGTAAATTCATGTCTCTAGCCAAAAAAAAAAAAAAAAGAAAAGAAGAAGAAGAGCAAAACTCCAGCCATGTACGTGTATCTTGATACAAGAACCCAGAACCACCTATTATCATGCTGTACAGATAGACCCTGGGTCTGATCTAGCTGCTAATTTGCAGGAAATACAGAAGTCAAAGGGCCATGAACTATCCAATGAGGATGCAATTGACAAAATACAGACTGTGAAATTCTGCAAGTCAAACAGCCTGAGTTCTTCAATAGACAAACTTCAAGGAAAAGAAAGAGAGGGGCAACCTATTCATTAAAAGAAGCTTAAAAGATACATTAAGTTTTTTAAAAATGTGCAAAACCAGGGATTTCCCTGGTGGTCCAATGGCTAGGTTTCGGCCCTCTCATCGCCACAGCCTGGGTTTGATCCCTGCTCAGAGAAGCACCAAAAATGTGCAAAACTAAACTGTAATGTCTAGGGGTGCACACTCAGATGATTAAATTATAAATAAATGCAAGTCAATCATTACTATAGAAGCCAGGTTAGGGGTACTTTTTGGGGGAGGCTGTGATGTGGGCAAGGTACATGGAGGGACTTCTTTCTGGGTGGCTGGCAGAGTTCTATTTATTGGCCTGGGTACTGGTTAAAAGGTTGTTTGCCTTGAAATAACTCATTAAGCTACAAATTGAATTCATATAATTTTTTTTGCATATGTGCTTTGCTTTACAATTTAAAGGTTTTTTAAAATAACAGCAGAAGTGCCTCACTGTGTGTGTGTGTGTGTGTGTGTGTGTGTGTGTGTCTACATATATACAAATATGGATATATGGCTTCTGGGAGCACCAGGTACATGATAGGGAATCACTAAATATGAGTTCCCTTTCCCAAAAATCACTAGCTGTGTGATTTCAGTGCCATTACTAACATTACTAACTTGTGTGACTAATTAAAAATAGTTGATACTTATTAAGTGATTATTATGTGCTGGGCACTGTTCCCAGTGCACCTAACCTAACTAAACTGAATCTTCACATTATTATTATTATTCCCATTTTACAGAGATGAAAACAGCCTCAAAAAGGTTATCTGTGACTACTCAGAAAGAGGTAGAGCAGGCAGGTTTTAAACCTAGGCAGTCTGGCTCCCCAGTCCATACTCTCATCCAGTGTGTGTGTGTGTGTGTGTGTGTGTGTGTGTGTGTGTGTATTTCTTTTTTTAAATTTGGTGTTTAGTACCCCTGTTTGCACAAATAATACCTCCCTATTATGGAGTGCCTGCCAATGTGCATGCCACCCCTTGACACTCATTACCTGTGTCTCCCACAACCCTGTAAGGATGAGGTACTTGTTAGTCTGTATTTAACAGATGAGAAAACTGGAACTCAGAGAGGTGAAGAACTTGTCCAAAGTTATAAAGTAAGTAAATGGTGGTGTTGGGAGTTTTGGGTGTGGATGGGGAGGATTCGTACTCTTTGGCCCTTGGGATTCTAAAGAACGAAATGTTCCATACTCTTAAATGGATGCTTACCTGATGGATCTGACCCAGTCTGAGGTCACAGGTTGCCCAACCAGTGGTCTGGAGCCTGACTTGGCTTGAGAAACATCCAGACCAGGGTTGGGAGAAATCAGGGGCTTGGCAAGCACCAGACATGCCTGACTCCACTTGGAAGGTCGTGTGAAGCTTGTGGTCCGTGAGCCTGGTGTGCTGTGAGTAGCCAGAGACTTTTGTGTGCCAGGCTTTTTATTCACAGAATGAGAACCTAGAGTAGAGCTGTCCACCTCTCCCAGTGTGAGATGAGACGTGCTGAGGCTGGCTGCACACATTTCCCAGAAGAGGTGGGAGCCCAGCTGTGTTTTTCTGGTCACACATTGATTTTTTAGCCTGAGTCAGCATGACTGTTTGGAGGTACAGACTGTCCTCTCTGTTCCCAGGGGCCTTACAACCCAGCCTGGCTGAAGCAATTCCAAAATGGGGCCTGGAATGGTAGGGGACAAGGAAGAGTAGAGATGCCACCCCCTCCCACCCCCCAAGTACCAGCCTAAGAGCCCGCTCAACCCACCCTTCTTTGTATTATTAACACCAGCGAGACCAAGTTCTTACCAAATGCCAGGCACCATGCTAAGCACTTTATATGTATATTCATCCAGCTAACCTCTTAGAGAGGTGTCAGGTAGGGGCTTTCATCAGTACCATTTGACAGATGAGAAAACTGGGACCCACAGTGGCAACATCAATTATTTCAGGTCTGTGATTGTGGAATCCTAGGCTGTCAAATCTGGCAACACTGTAGATTCACTATGCCACTCAGCCTTCACAACAACCTGGTTGGGTGGTCTGGTCACCTCCACGAAGATATGAGAAAACACAGGGAGGTGTGCGTGATTTGTACAATGTTCTGCTGTGACAGCCAACGCTTATTCTCCAAGAGCACAGTCAAATTCCACAACTGCTACAACGTAACCCAAACCCCCATGCTTTTAGAATGGCTGAAATGAAAGAGACGCGCCCTAGCAATTGAAACTCTCAGACTCCGCTGGTGGGAATGCAAGGTGGTGCGACTACTTTGGGAAATAGTTTGCAGAAATTTCTTACAAAGTTAAACATATACTTATATGACCCAGCAATCACACTCCTAGGTATTTACCCAAGAGTAATGAAACCATTTGTCCACTCAAACACATGTATACAGATATTCTTAGCAGCTTTATTTATAATAGTCAAAAATTGTTGAGGGATGTCCATCCACAGGGAAATGGGGTAAACAAAGTGTAGAATATATATGTTGTATGTATATATATATATTTTTTTCTGGTTTCTTTCATTCAGTATAATTATTTTGAGATTCATTCATGTATTGCACATGTTAATAATTTGTTCCTTTTTATTGCTAAGATATGTGTGGTCAGCCTACTGACCCCTTGAATTTAACCCAGTGAGAGACTAGGCTGACCATACATACCATTTGAAAGAGGATGTCCCATTTAAAACAGGATGTCTGGTCAGCCTATTAAAAGGCCTCCTTTCTTGGCTGGAGACATACAATCTACATGCAAACACCTCCAGGAAGTCTTCCTCTACCCTCCGTGGTGGACTGTGGCTTTTCGGAAATTGCCTCGCCCATGGCCTTGCCTACACTGCCTTCCTACCTGCCTTCAGAATTTGTCAGTGGCTCCTTTCTCCACTTGGGAACCTTCCTTTGTGTCCTCCCCCATATGCTCCTTCAAATATGCTTCGTGAGAGCCCAGCACCAGAATCATACTGACCTGGGTCTGAATCCTAACACTGCTACTTACACCAGCTGTCTGACTTTGGATGGTTCTTTTACCTCCTTGGGCTTTAGATTCCTCATCTGAATAATAATAGCAGCTATCTCGAGATTGCCTTAAGGATCAAATGAGAGACGGTTCAAAGTAAACAATTAGCACAGGGCCTGGTGTGTAATAAAGCACTCAATAAATGTTAACTATTATTGATCTTCACCTGGGCAGTGGCTGCCGACTGTTTAAGTTTCTCAGCCTTTGAATCAAGTACTTACTTACCGCCCCAGCTATATTTATTGACATGGAAAGATGCCCAAAGCGTACTGCTGAGGGGGAAAAGGCAGGCTGCAAAAACAATATATGCCTCACAGGTCACTGTAAAGATTAAACAGAAAAAAATGGATGTACATGTCTCAGCGTGGTGCCTGCACACAGGGATACACTCAATGAAAGCTAGTTGTGATTATTTAATGTGAAGGCATTTCGCAGCGCACCCAATGCTACTTCCGAATATCACCACGTGAGTTCCTATGAAACAGGGTGATGTTTGCAATTGCGCTTCGACAGTGAGTCAGAGATAGACCTGTGCGTTCCCTTCCGCCTTCCTTCTGACACACTTCAGGGGGCTATCATGGGCAGAGCTGGAGTTGGACTTGGGACCCGTTGGTATCATGTGGATTTTGGTCCTTATGGGTCAGCTTGGATAAAAGATATTCTTTGCAGTAACTGGGGTGCTATGACTCAATGTAGACACTTGAGGGCATTCCAATCAAATTGCAATAGAGAAAATCACAGAAGGGATGATAATAATACTGATATTAATAATATGAATGCTGCTATTGCATTTGACAATGGCTTCCATTTATTGGGTTCTTACCGTGAGCTCCTAAAATGTGCTAAGAGACTCACAACTTTTATTTCCTTTTGTCTTCCCAAGTACCCTGTAAGTTAGATACTATTACTAAAGATTTTATAGATTGCATTACTCTTTAGAATTTTTTAAGTATATTTTTTAAGAAGTCACAATTCACAAATCTTGTAAAATGTTCAACTATCAAATGTACAGCTTGGTGAATTATTACAAAGGTGTACACCCAGATCAAGATATATACCTGTTTGATTTTTTTAAAATTAAATTGATTGGGGTAACATTGGTTGATAATATTATATAACTTTAATGTGTTCAATTTTATAATACAACATCTGCATACTCTAATCATGTGCTCACCACCTGAAGTCTAGTCTCCCTGTCACCTTGTATTTGATTCCCTTTACCCTCTTCATCCTCTCCCCATACCCTTCCTCTCTAGTAACCACTATTCTGTTGTCTGTATCAATGAGTTTGTGTTTTTGAAGATATATAACTTTTTAAATACCCTTTCTATTCACCCCTACCCGAACCCAAGGCAATCACTATCCTGACTTCTAGTACCATTTATTCATTTCACTTGTTTTTTGACCTTCAGCTAGATGGAATCACCATTTATAATATTTAGGTTTGCCAGGTTTAGCATGTAAAAATTCAGGATGACAGTTAAATTTGCATTTCCCATAGGACATATTTATACTAAATAAATATTCATTGTTTATTTGAAATTCAAGTTAACTGGACATCTTATATTTCATCTGGCTACTCTAGCAGTCTTTTGTACCTGGTCCCTTTCAATATAATTGTGAGATTCACCCATGCTGTTGTGGTTATCAGTAACTTAACTCTTTTTCATTGCTGTGTAGTATTCTATTCCATGACTGCACTTCAGTGTATTTACTCCTTGTACTGGTGATGGGAGGGACAGGTTACTCTAAAAGGCACTGTAGAATGGTGTTAATCAGATGTACTCTCTGGTGGGAAATTTGAATCTTAGCTCTACCTCATTTCTTTTGAGACCTTAGCCAAGTCGTTTAATCTCGCTGTGCCTCAGCTAGTTTAACTTTATTGTGCGATAATAGTAGTACCTCAGATGTTTAAACTACTTAGAATAGGGCTCAGCACAGAGTGTACAATAAATGTTGCCTGCATCATTGTGCCCATTAGACCTAGGAGACAATTGAAGTTCAGAGGTGTAAAGAGACTTGCTTCAAGTCACATACCCAGTAAGTAACAGAGCCCTTTTGGCATTGATATTGGCTAAATTAGAGTCATTTATTCACTCAACAATTTTATTTGACCCTCTAGTAGGACTTAGTTATGCAATGAGCAAAATAGCTGAAAGCCCCTGCCTTTATGAAATACATACCTGGGGGAACCAGTGTTGCTATTTGCCTGCTAGGTGCTTTACCTGTGCTGCTCTTTAGTTAAATGAAATAGTTTCTAGGAGGGAAAAAGGGAAAGAAAAGAGTCTGTTGGCTACGGGAGGAATGAATTAGCATGCCCTCTGCTCCCTGTCTCCCCTGGGGCCCTGAGAATTAATGAATGAACCAAGTCACTATTAAGTACTAATAGTTTATAGGTTTTTAGGAAGACAAGTGGCCAGAGATGTAAGACGGATGCCTAATGGTGGCTCACTGGGCTGGGGGTTTGGGGTGGAAATCACCATCCAGGCTGGTAGAAGAGGGGCTTGGGCCTTGCTCCAGGAAGGGGCTGCTGGGAGTTTTCTGCCTGTAACCCCATTTGTGACCCCAGCTCCTATCATCCTAGCCTCAAAAAGGCTGGGCCCACAGGGCCATAAATTCCTGCTATCATTAGTATCTCTACAGCTCAGGCTGTTTTCCAGGTGCCCTACAGTTATTTTTATCACTTACGAGTCCCATAATTGTTTTTATCACTTTTTTCTCATAGCAGCCTTGCACACGGGGCGAGTTTTGCTCTCTTTCAGCTTGAAGTTGGAGGAATCTAGGCCCCTGGAGGGTTTCAGGGAATTTTTTTGATATTGCCCACAGCGTGAGGGCACATGGCAGTGGCAGGTGAAGGGAGAATCACCACCTCGGAGAGGTGCCAATGGGCCCCCGACACTGGACATTTGAGTTCAGGCCTGTAATGCGAGCAGGAGTTTTCCAGATGGAGAAAACCGGGAAAGCGTGTTTCAACCAGAGGGAACAGCACGTACAAAGGAGTTACAAAATGCCTGGCTCGCTTAATTGTTTATTTAATTATGTTTGTTGGTTCGATTGATTGGCTCCATTCTATGTGCACTTGGTGAAAATAAAACAGTCAAAAGGTACAAAAGGGCATAAAATGAAAACTAGGTCTTCCATCCTGACCCCAGCGACACAGCTCACGTTCCCAGAAACCACCTTTCTCTCCAGTCTCTTATCACCTTCTAGAAACAATCAATGCAAATGCTAGTAAGGGCTAGTAAACACTATGTGACATGTGTCACCTGAACTGCTAACTTGACACCGTCTGAGTGACATTTGTAGAGCCCCCACTGTGTGCCCAGCAATGGCGGAGAGCCTTGGCCTCAGCCCAAGCCCTCACTCATGCTCAGCTTCTCAAGTCTTCCTCCAATCCAGAAGCGAAGGTCCCAGGGTCCGCCCAGGCCTGTGGGATGTGCCCATAGTCGTGTTGTTCCATTGATGTTTTGTAGATTGAGCTGAATTAAAGCTGAACCGATGGCGAGAGGCAAATTGTAACGCAGGAGCACGTAGGAGCACTGGCTGTGGTTCTGGAGACCAAATGCTGTGGTTTGGGGGAGATAAGTGAGGTTTCTGTCTCCAAAGACCGGCTCTTGTCTGGGCCACCAAAACAGTTACCAATAGTATGACCCCAAGAGATTGCTGGGTTGGGAACAGGTTGGACCCAACCAACTGGGTGGCACTTGGCCTGTCTGGGACCTGCCCACGGGAGACCAGGTCCTGCGTGACCACCCCCCACCTGGTGTCTTCAGCCCTGGGGGAGTTTCAGACCAGACGGAGGAGCTGGGAGAGCCAGCAGGCTACAGATATGGAGAGTCCCACAGTCAACGTGTACACTTGCTGGTACCTAGAAGCAAAGAACCACATCTGGGCGCCAGATGCTCAACCGGAAGTCCTGAGATCAGAGCAACACAGGTCACCAGGAAGAGACAGGAACAGGGCTCATCCTCGTCCATTCTGATCTCTCTCATCCTCCTAAGACCCAGTTCCTTCCTGACCATGCCCGTGTGCCCAGCACTTAGGGCATATGTGCCTACCATGGATGGACCACCTGCTTTGGGTGGGTGCTGATCACATACCAGCTCGCACCCCCTGGCTGCTCCATGAGGAAGGTGTTGCTGACTCCCCACTTAGCAGACAAGGAAACCCAGGCTCAAAAAGTAGGGTTGGAGGGCAGTGAGAGGTCAGAGATCATAAGGTATAGTGACAGCAATGGGCATTTTGCATCAGAAATTAAGAATCAGAGAATCTTAGAATCGTGAAGCCCAGGACTCACAAGCCTGTGTGTTACCAGTATGGTCTACACCCCCGTCCATTCACAACGCCATGGAAGCAACGTCTCTCTCAGGCCCATCTCCCATCCATTCAGGCCTCTTCTTCTCTCACCTGGGGTCTTTCCCCAGCTTCTCTCTGGGCTCTCCTTCTTCCAAACTTGCATGCAGCAGCCACAGGCATCTTCCCAAACTTTAAGCAGACAGTGTCACTCTTCCCCTTAAAACTCTTCATGGGCTCCCCTTTGCCCGCAGGATAAAGTTCAAACTCCTTGACCTGGTTTACTAGGTCCTCTGTCATCTGACCGTAGTCTGTCTCTGGCACCCCGCTACTCCTGCCCCACAATTTTATAGCAATTCATACCGACCTCATTTTAGTCCACCAGTTTGCCATGCATCCTCTCACCCTCCCTAACCCCTGGACCTTTGCACTTGCTGTTCCCTCCACTCAGAACACAGTGTACATCAGCACCCCTTCTCTGGTCGCGGAATGCTCTCTCTTCTTGTCTCTCCTGGGAAGCCACTTCTGCTCATAAGCTTCCCAAGGAGGATGAGTTGGTGCACCCCCACCCCTACCCCCACCAACACGCACCTTGCTGGCCCTCCCGGATCCTGTGTATTGTTTATGCCCATGTGCTTGCCTTTGTCCACATCAGCCACAAGAGGGCAGAAAACAGGGTCATTTTTTCTTTCCTGAATCCCTAGCATCCCTAGCTCCTAGCACTGTGCCCAGCAGAGGCGTGCTGCTGGGGGGGGGGGGGGGGGGGGGAGAGATGTATTGATAAATAAATCATAATCATTAAAATCAAAGGATCACAACATTTTAGAATCATGGGCTTCGTGAAGCAGACACCTAGAATCTCAGGATCATATAATCATAAACTTAGAAAGTACTGAAGACACAGAAATAGAGCATCCCAGAAGCTTGGATCTCAATGTTGGAAGAAGTCTTGTCTTACTAGTAGATTAGGTAAGACCCAATTGTGTCCTTCCATATTATGTAACTTGGATTTTCACAAATTAATGCCTTTTAAATGTTTACTTTTATAATGTGTCCAATAATATTTATTTAGGATCTAACTTATTTATTAACTAATATTTATTAGTACATATTATATACCAGACATTGGTCAACTGTATTTGATCTATGGCTACATAACAAATGGTCCTGATTTAAAATATTTAATATCTTGGGGAGTTCCCTGATGGTGTAGCGGCTTAAGGCTTTAGCGCTGGTGCTGTCAGCGCTGCGGCCTGGGTTCGATTCCCAGCCGGGGAGCTGCCCACATACCAAAAAGAAAAAAAAAAAATTTAATATCTCGTTGTTTTTGTGTGGGAGGACTTCAGGAGTGGCTGATCTCTCATAAGATCACAGTCAGCCAGGACCATGGGCACCTGAAGGCTTGATTTGGCCTGGAGGATCCCCTTCCAACATGGCTCACTCACATGGCTGGCAGTTGCCGGGAGGCCTCAGCTCCTCTCCAAGTGGACCTTACCACAAGTCTGCTTGAGCATCCTTCCAGCATGGCTGCTGGCTTCCTCAGAGCATGAGATCTAAGAGGCAAGATGGAAGCCACAATGCCTTTTACAACCTAGCCTTGAAAGTCACACTCCTTCATTTCTGCAATATCCTAGTGCTTATACAGGAGAGCCCTATTCCGTTTGGGAGAGGGCTACACAATGGTGTGAATACCAGGAAGTCGGGCTCATTGGTGGCCATCTTGGAGGCTGGTTATCACAGCACTGTTGAACAAGACTGATAAAATCCTTGCTCTTAGAGTTAACAGTCCAAGGGGAGAAGGGTAGAGAAAAATAATCAATTGACATACAAATAAATAGATAATTTTGGACAGTTATAAGCACAGTGAAGAACAAGATGATAAGTTAGAGCAAGGGTCAGCAAATTGCAGTCATTGGCCAAATCTGGAACTCAGCCATGCCCATTCTGTTACATGTTGTTTATAGCTGCTGTCACGTGTAACAGCAAATTTAAGTGATTACAACAGAGATCATATGGCCTCATATATTTAGCTAAGTTGTCCAGCAAAGGCCTTTCCAAGAGGCAATATTTGAGCAGAGACCTGAATGGTTAGAAGGGAGTAGCCATGGGAAGAGATGGAGAAAGAATGTTCCAGTAAAAGGAAACATCAGGATAATGGCTATGAAAAGAGGACAGCTTTGGCATATTGAGGAACAGGGAGGAGGCCAAGGGAGCTGGAATGGAATGACCAAAGGGCTGAGTGGTCGGAGGTGATCTCAGGAGCCACATTACATAGAGCCTTGGAGCCCTGATGAGGGGTTTGAATTTTGTTCTAGGGATGATGGGAAGCCATTGGAGGGTTTTAAAAGGGAGAGAGGTAGGATCTGATGGAGATGGCAGAGACGTCTGGTATAGTTTGGCCCTATC
Source organism: Lyroderma lyra (assembly GCA_004026885.1). Classification (NCBI taxonomy): domain Eukaryota; kingdom Metazoa; phylum Chordata; class Mammalia; order Chiroptera; family Megadermatidae; genus Lyroderma; species Lyroderma lyra. The sequence continues at coordinate 73,996 of PVJL010004066.1, forward strand.
CTCTGAGCAAAACAAAGCCCTTTGCGATGGCAGACTGGAGTTGTTTGGCCTAAGACTTTTGAAGGAGATGAGAGGGTCAGTAGACATGTCTAAATCACCCCTGGGTATTATTATAGAAAGAGCACAGGATCTGTTGTCAGAGAGAACCCTGTCTCCACCACTTACTTGCCCTGTGCCCTCTGTATCCCCAGTTTTCTCATCTGTGAAATGGGTAGAATCTCCCTAAGAACCTTCCATTGTAAGAAGCACTAGCATTTTGTGTCCCAATAAGAAAGCAAACACACTGACATTTCAGTTATAATGTAATGCTTTCTTAGCACTTAGAATTTTTATTTTGTATTTATGAAAGCGCCCTAAGATTTACTGTATTTTGCTGTGTATAATGCACATTTTTTTTGCCCAAATTTGTAAGGAAAAAATAAGGATGCAAATTATACATCGGTAGTACTAATTCGGTATCTATATAAATGTTTTTAATTCTTTTTATGCTTATGAGTTTAAATTGTAACTCTAGAAATCACTAACAATGTCCACATGCAAAATAATGCCCTGGAATACCATAATTGTTTTTAAAATATTTTTATACCTAAAATTTCTTGTACCTTGTATCTGTTCCTGTGTTTCATAATTATTTGTTACATAAAGTTTCTTGTACCATAATATGTTTAAAAATAAATGCTAAAATTCCTTTATAATACAAAAACAAGTACCTAAATATGAACAAAAAAGAATTTGAATTAAAAAGTTAAACAAGAGAGTTTTCCCCCTGAAAATCTGGGTCAAAACCGTGCTTGCTCATTAGACACGGAGCGCATCACGCACAGGAAAATACGGTTCTTAGACGTTGTTTTTAAAATCACACACCACTCTTGCACATAAATATAAAGGAAAATGTAAGTGAAATAAATCAGTTAAGGAACTCTTCGAAGTTCTTCATGGTTAGCATCCAGCTCATCCAGATCACTTCTGCATTCAGCGTCTTCCTTGTTCACATTTTCTCACACAGCTCTGTCCTCCATGCAGTGAAAAGCTTTGCTGCCACACACTTGAGTGAATGCTCCACTCTGGTCTCCGGGACTTCCTTCCAACCTGCTTACTACCGGCCTGCAGGTCTGCCCCTGGCGCTTCCTTCCTCTTATCAGAAGGTGTCAACAGAAAGCTTTCAGGAAGCCACCAGGACTCCTGTCCCTTCCTCAAATGATCCCTGAGTCATTTGTGATGAAATAAATACACCGTTGTCCAGTCGGGCCACTGGAAATAACAACCAGAACCAACCAGGTTATGACTGCCACCAGATCTAACCGACACGAATTACGGGATGCCATCGATTTAAAGACACATCCTAACTTCAGAGACATTATAATGTGAAAACAATGCCTCATAGAATGTTTAGAATATCACAGTAACTGCTGCCTCTGGGGGTTGATGGGAGGATGAAATGAGGTCCATCTGTGATGGGCCCGGAGCACAGGCCCCAAAGTGCCCAGCTCAGCAGCAGCCGGCCCTTGGCATTGCTCAACTGTCCCCCGACTCTCGTGGCCCAGGGCATTGCCCTCGCAGGGCCCACTCAGGTTTATGGCCACAATCACTGCCCCTGCCAGACATGATCTCAAAGCCATAAAGGTTTTTACTGTCTCACTCTCCCCTGCGATAAGCTGGGGTAGCCCTTCCCAAGGCCGGGGAGCAATTTCGAGCTGTAGGGGGAGGATTGGGTGTTGCACAAGGAGGGAAATGGAGCAAGTTTTATGGCCCCAACTTCTCTAAAAAGACCACATCCTTATAGCCTCAACTTGAACCTGCTAATGAAACCTCAACACCTGGGGCACAGTGTATTTGTTTGCGTGTCCATTCGTTCTTTTGTTCCTTCATTGACTGGTTTATTTATTCAATCAACAAACAGGAAATAGAGCGCAGGGCAAGCCAGTGTGGATCTCTCACTCTACCACTGTTATGGTCTGTGTGGACCCAGGGCAACTCAACCTCTTCTCATCTATAAAACATGTCATCTACACTTAACCTACCTCACAGCCCCTCTGAAGTGGCCACACAAGAGTAAGTGTGCCAGCACACTGAGCACATAGTAGGACTGCAACCAACACCGCTCCAATCCCTCCCTCCTCATCAGCATTCATCTTACTTGTGCTTTGCTCCTGTTTCTCTTTCCAGCCTGGATGGCGGAGCATCCCCGAGTGAAGTCTTCGCCTCCATCTCTCTGTTGGCTACATTCCCTCTTTAAATGAGCTCACGCAACTCTTTGGCTTTTTATTTCCATATTTTTTAATTAAAGTACAATTTCTGTACTCACCCTTTTCAGTGTAAGGCTCTACAAGTCTTGGCAAATGTATGCGGTCAGGTACCCACCACTGCTGTCAAGATACAGAGCATTTCCATCACCCCAAGTGCCCTCCCATCTGCCCTTTTGTGTCCGAACCCACCACACGGTACGTGTGGTCAGCCTACTCTCACTGGGCTAAATTCAAAGTGTCAGTAGGCTGACCAAGCTGTACCATTTGAAACAGGACAGTACCATTGTTTTCTGTCCCCTTTAAAACGGGACATCTGGTCAGCCTACCTCCACCCCAGCCCTAGCTCCTGGAACCACAGTATCTGTCCCTAGAGTTGTGCCTTTTGCAGAATATCATACAGATGGGATCACATCATGGGTCGTTTTGGGGTCTGACTTCGTGCACTCGGAATGATGCCATTGGAGACCCTGGTGCCTGGGTCAGTGGTTTTTCTCGCAGAGCAGTATCCCGTGTGGCTTTGATTTCACATGCTTATGGCTTAACTTGATCTCTGCAGCCCAGCTTCCCCCTGAGCTCTAGGTCTGAACGTCTAGTGATTCCTTGGGTGCTTAATTGGCATCTCAAATGAAACATCCCAACGGAACTCTGCTTTCTGATCCAAATCTACAGCTCTGCCAGTGTTTCTCATTCTAAGAGTCAGTCCCATCAGCCCCACCATTACTTCTTTTCTTTCCTTCACACATCCAACCCATTAGTGCATTCTTGGTGGTGCTACTTCCAATACATCCCAATCTGACTACCCCTCCCGCCAGGACCTGTGTTTGTTTTCAATGCTGCAAAACCAATTACCTCCAATCTAGTGGCTTAAAACAACACCCCTTTGTTACCTCGGAGGGTCTGGTCAGCCGAGCATGGCATGATGGGGTTCTCTGCCCAGGCCCTCACCCAGCTGAAATCCAGGTGTCGACCGGGCTTCGTTCCCACCTGAAGGTTCTGGGGAAGGATCCACTTCCAAGTTTGTTCAGTTGTCACCTGAATTCAGTTCCTCACGGTTGTAGGATTGAGGCACTTGTTTCCTAGCTGGCTGTCAGCTTCTACAAAGCACTCACATTCCTTGCCACGTGGCCCCCTCTGTCTTTAAAAGTAGGCATGGAGAACGTCCCTCACCCCGAATCCCTCTCAGAAGGAGCCCAGGCTGCTCTGAGGGTAAACCTGATCAGGGCAGGCTCCCCACGGATCGTCTACCTATCACAAAGTCAACTGGTTTGGGACCTTCATAACATCTGCAGAATCCTTTCAAGAAGCATCCAGATGAGTGTGTGACTGAATAACGGGGAGAAAGTGTTTATAGACCAGGGGGCAGGAGTCTAAGTCACCTTAGAATTCTGCCTACCACACCACTCCAGTCCAACTGCCCTTATGTGTCCCCTGGACCACTGCATGGAACACCTCTGGCCTTTCCTTCTTTCTTATAGTCTGCAGCAGAGAGTAACCTTTAAGAACACGACTCAGATCATATTACCTCCCTATTAAAAAAAAACAAAAACAAAAACAACTTTTAAGAGCTTCCCATTGCACCTGAAATAAAATCCAGGCTCTTTCTCACGGCCCCACCTGGCCCTGCTCCTGCCCACCTCTGAGACGTCACCTTCTCGCACTTGGTCCAGCCTCGCTGGCTTTGAGGTCCGTCCTCCGCTGCTCAGCTTGCCCCCTCCTCGGGCCCTTCCCCCGGCAGTTCCCTGCACCTGGCGGCCTTTCCCTGCGTGGGGCTGGTCCCTTCTCAGCCTCCACATCTCAGCCCGGATTCGCCCCCTCCAGGAGGTCCTCCCAGACTCCCCAGTCTGATGTTATCTCATCTCCAGTCCTTTCAAATTGTCCTATTTTATTTTTATTTCACATTGGCATTTCACAACGCCTTGTTTGACTTTTAAAGAACTTGACTGACAGCCTGATGGGGCTTGACTGTTTGAAATTACCTTCCTTTATTTATTCATTCAATTGCCGTCTGCCTGATCCTTCTAGAAGCTCAACGTGATGAAATCAGGGACTTGGTCTTGCTCACCTGTGTACCCTGGTGCCTAGGAAGGTGTACAGCACACAGTGGGCACCCGCTGAATGTTTGCTGAGCAAGTGAAGGAAGGAATATATGTCTTTCGGATCAGTTCCCCTCTGCATCTCTACGGCCACCATCTGTCACCGGGTCCAGCACAGGAGCGTCCTCACAGGTGCCATTGCTTACAGTCACACCCCCTCCAAACCATCCACGAAGCTGCCAGAATGATCATTTAAACACACAGATCTGGACACAGGCTTTCCCCAACCTCAAATCTCCAGTGGGTTCCAGTTTCCCCAGAAGAAGTCTCACTTGGCCAGTGTTTGAGACCCCCACCTCCTGGCCCAGTCCAGCCACGGTACCGTGTTCTAGGCGTGGCATGAGAACTCCAGTGGCGTGCTGAGCAATTTTTAGGGATACACATTAGGCATTAAGTGATATTGTCCCCAAAGCCTGTCTCTTTACGGGTATTATTTCCTTCTGAAAACTTTAAGGAGAAAGTCTCCATTGGCTAGCATATGCCCATCTCGCTAAATGTTCCTCACGTTCCGTTTGAAGAAGAACGGGCGGAGCTTTCCTGGGGGACCCCTCTGGCTGCACCTCGAGGAGATTGCTTTTCCCTCTAATTTGGAATCACCTCCTGTTCGTAGCACGTGATTCCGCCTTCCCATTTATGTCAGCGATCAGTGTAAAGAGGAAGCTCCTGAGCTGACTTGAAAAAATATGAAGCAGCAGAAGGGACAGCGGTCCTCGGGCACGGAGAGGGTCGGGGTGGCGTTGGGAAGGGCTGGCCGCTGGCCCCCCTCCCGCCGGCCGTGCTCCCCGCCGCCGGCCCCCCCTCCCGCGGGCCGTGCTCCCCGCCGCCGGCCCCCCTCCCGCGGGCTGTGCTCCCTCCCGCCGGCCGGGAGCGCTGCTCATTCCCTGTCCTCAACCTTCTGTCTCTTCTCTACCTCACCATGGCCTCTGCATCCTCCTGCCGCACGCCCACCACTCCCTGCCCCAGTCAGTCGTCTCTCCCTCCCTCAAACTGTCATCTCACCAGCTGTCACTCTTCCTCCTTGGGCTCTTAATAGTCAACTGCTTGGCTTTTTCCCCTACAAGTGAAATCCGTAAGTACCAAGAGGTACTAGTTCTTCATGGCCCCCAGGAGGCTTTGGGGCAGGGCTTTGCCCATCGACATGTGTCAAATGATGACACTACTTCTGTGCCCACCACGCAGTGCCTGAGTCATCAGTGCCTGAGTCCTCTGTCACAGTGGCCCCTGGAGCCAGACAACGGGCGTGTGAATCTCAGCTGTCGCACTGGCTATGGACCTTGGTCAAGTCCCTTCCTCATTCTTGAGTTTCCTTATGTGTAAAATAGAACAAGAATAGCTGACTCAGGGGGTTGTTGTGGGGATTAAATTATGTCCACCAATGTTTGGCAAAGACGAAGAGGCCAATAAATGTCCTTGACCTCAGGATCTGCTTTTTGGCTCCACCACCATTTAATAGCTGCATGGGACCCTGTGATTCAGGTCCCTTAGATCACAGCTCGGAAGTTACATATGACACACCGATGGGAGAAATGTAGATCCAAGGTGATCTGGTTTCACGAAAAAAGCAATAGGGCAACGCCACCGATTTGGGAGGACAGGGCACTCACACCGCATGGCACGTCCTTCGGGTCCTCACGCAGCCTGTCACCCAAGTCCCTTTCACTTCTCATCCTCGCTCTTTGAATAATGGGTTGCATTTGGAATAATGGGATAAAAAGCATCAGTATCACGGCTAGGGAAGCAACCTCTGTGGGGGTTGGTCAATGAGGCCGCATGGGCTGGTAGAAGAAGTTCAAGTTCAAGTCCTGGCTCTGCCACTTGCTAGCTGTGTGCCTTGGACCAGTTCCTTCACCTCTCTGAACCTTGGTTGCACCACCTCTAAAATGGGGCTCATGGGATTTGCTATTTGTCTCCCAAATGGATGTTGTTTTGCAACTGAAATGGAAATCAAGCTCTGGACGCCTACGCTGAGATTTGAGATTAACTGGGGCAAAGGGCTGATGAGGTGGAGGAGCCAAGGCCAGAGGCATTTATGGCAGCCCAGGGTTTATGGTTTTGATATGGATTTATTAAGGGCACTCTGGCCCCCACCCCCACGTCCATGCTGGCAGCAGCACGGACAATGCTTCTGTTGCAACGCTATCCGAAACATTTCCTGGTGCTCAGGAGTGGAGGGAAGGGACGGGGCAGGCGGGCATGGCCCCAGGACCAGCCAGGCAGCTCACGGGGTCTTAGTGGTGAGCCTGTCATAAAGGGACTGGCTGAGGAGTTCCCACTCACCGAGTCCCCGGGGGTGGCCCCTGTGGGCACCTCATATACCTGCAGCTCTTATAGTTACTATGATCTCATTCAGTTGATTCCTGACAACACTCCCTCCCCCGCAGGGAGGGGTCATTCCCATTTTACAGATGCAGCTAGGAGAGGTGGAGGGACCTGACCAAGGTTACACTGATCACTGAGATCCCAAACTACAAGTGTCGTCCCTTCTCTTGGGGAAGAGCTGACGGGGTCGCCCTGCTCCACCCCTCATCCTTGAGTGACACCACACCTCCTCGGCACCCACAGTCGAGCCATCTAAGCCCCCACCCACCATCTGAAGCCGGCTGGTGTGCTGGTGAACGTTCTAACAACCAGCTCTCCAGGGGAAAGCCTTGCCTCGTAGTTTGCCAGCGCTCCCAGTGTAAATGCTTCCACACCTTCTCTCAGGGTGACACTGTGACATTAGGAACAGAAGTCAATGACTGGCTCTCACAAGCCGGCTCCTGCACACCCGAGAATGTGAGGCTGTGGTCGTGGTGCTAGTTTATCCGGGCCAAGGGCCAAGGGGGCTGGCTAAGGTCTGGCTGGAAATTCGCAAGGGCACCCCTTGCTTTTATCCTTTTTCTAAACAACAGTGGCTTCGATGAAATGTCCCCATGCCTACTCGTCCTTTATGGCTGGCAGGTTGACCCAGGACCCAGAATAGGGCTCCATGCTGTCATTCTTCTGGATCTTTCCATTGACCCCTCCCTTGACGACTTTGGTTCTCTCCACATGCTGAGTACTCGGAATCAGGAGACCGAGTTAGGTTCTCACGCCGCCCCCGAGCCTCAGCTTCCCATCTGCAAAGTGGGGTGTAGTCGTAATAACGTCTAACCTGCTTACCCCTCGATGTCAAGATCCAACGACAATAACGGACATGAAAGCACTTAGCACTCTGCAGAGGACTATCGACTATTGTTCCACCTGAAAGGAGGAAAAGACCGCCATCCGAGGGCTTAGAAAACGTAGGCGTTGTTTATTTCGCTTTATAAACTCCCGTTAAAACATACAAGGTTAAGAAGTGGTTCTTGCTTCTTTGCCCCACTGGGTCGCGGTGGCAGGGGCTCAGGTGTCAGCACAGGACCCACAGACGTTCGCACCCACCGGGGAGACGCGGATGGGCCTGGCCGAACCCAGCCCACTTCCAGCACCGCTTTATGTGAATTTCACAATTCAACCCAGTCAGACCAATCTGGCACGGGGACTGGGCTGGGTCGTCACAAGAAATGTAGGAGCATCCATTTCCAACCGTCTCCCCTCCTTTCTGTCCCCTCTCAGGAGAGCCCGTGGATTCCGGAAGCTCCTGGGAGCTGCCTAGACAAGGGGTGTCTCAGTGGGGTCCATGCTTGCCCTCCCAACCTCTTTTTAGTCCATCAGATTTTATGTTTTAGGACCCCCAACTCAGGTAGAAAAAAAATTCCAACGTGGTATCCTCGGTTTAGAGTCGAAAAAGTAAACACGTCTTTATTTGTTTCCTGCTTTGCCATAAAATCATTAAAGTGGAATGGATTTCTCCTCCAGGAAGAGTTGGTTCGGGCAGAGGACTGACCTCTTGCTCTAGAAAATCCTACCCGTAAAAGCTACCGTTACCCTACTCCACCCCGTGGGAAAGGCTTATCTCAACTTTGCCCCCATGACAGAGGGTGGAGGAGCAAACACTGGGGATGACCATGATGACCAGAATGATCCCAGCTTCCCTCCCTCACCCCAGGCCAGCCTGAGCCCCTGGCTGGGACTTCTGGGGTACCCAAGTGAGGGTGGCTGGGGAAGGCGTGAGAGCTCTGAGCAGGAGACAGTCCCCTGGGGCTCGGGACTTGGCTAGCTGGAGGGGAAACAGCCAACCCTGACAGCACTGGACATGTAGAGGTTTCTCTTGGGCACATCGTCCCAATTCCCTCCAGGCCTTCCTTGTTGAAAGAAACAATCCCTAATGATTGAATATGGGGGCACTGGCGTACGACCCCCATCTACTCAGAAGGGTCAGGGGGCAAGTAACTAGCCTAACTGTTCACGCTCCTATGTAAGCACGCTCTCGTCCCAGATCTGGTCCCAGCTTTAATTCCCACTGGCAACTGGCATTTTTCAGAACTTCCCCCAAATCCGCCAAGATTCTGCAGGGATGAGGCCCTGGTTTTTCCACTCAGAACGTACCTTGAGTTATGCTCCCGACAGCAGGTCTCAAACCCAGACCTCAACCCTGCCCCCCACCAAAACCGCCCCCCTCCTGGAAGGCCAGGCCACAGTGGTCTCCCAAGAACCAGCGTCCCGATGCTCCTTCCACAGAGTTGGGGAGTGGGGAGAGAAGGGGGGTCCAAGACTTACAAATTCTCTGTTTATCAGCAAATGAGATCTGGCCCCTAACTGGACTTCAGTGTATTCTCATGCCAATCTTAGTCCTGGGTGTGAGCAGGGCTCTTGGGAGGAATGAAGTTTTGGCTTCTGAGGCTGGTGAAGGGGACAGAAAGTCCCCATCACAGTGAGGACAGAGTGTGTCCCCATTCTGTGAGGCCAGAAGGGCCCTTTCAGAGAAGATGTTCAGCCACCATAATGGTAAAGAGCTCCTGTTCTAAAACAGGCAGACCTGGGATCAAGTCCTGACTGGGTTGCTTACTAGCTCTGCAAGTTTCAGAAAAACCACTTGAACTCTTAGATCTCAAGTTTATCTTCTGTACCGATCTCTGGGTGATAAGGAGGATGAAAGGGCCTTAAGACAGTCCTGGGAATAAGGATGAGCTTGTGACAGGCCCTGGTGGATGACTCCTGATATCATTCTAACCTGAGGACTTACCTGGCCATCGTCTCCACTCCCAAGCCTCTTCTCTCTCACCTGGATTACATAGCAGCCCCTGTCTGACCTCCTGCTCCCTCCCAAACTTCCAACCTCTGTAGGACAGTGGTCTTCAGCTTCTGAAAGCTCAGCTCACTGCACATCCATCCCCAGCTACTCACGGCCTAGGAACCCAAGTCTCACTGCCTCCATCTGGCATTCGAGGCCCTCAGGCTGCTCCAGGCAGCCCTGCCTTCTCATCACCTCCCACACCCTTGGCCTGACCTCCAGGCCTTGTCCAGGCTACGTGCCCTCCCCTGGCATGACCTATCTCACCTGCTCCACCAGCAGACTCCAACTTTCCTTACGGGCCCAGTGCACAGCCTGCCCGTCTGGACACTGTCTCTGACCACTCCAGCCTTCGCACCAAGCTCCCATTGCAGTAGCCCACCCCGGATTCTCCTCTCATTGTTGAAAGCCTGTAGAGATCATCACTCCGACCCAAGGGATCCACCCAAGGGTCCCACCCAAGCCCTAAAGAAGGGAAGTGCTGGGGTCAGAGAAGAAACGTGTCTTCCTTCTCAACAGTCTCCTAACCCACACCGTGCCTAGCCGCAGTCAGCACTTTAAAAATGTTCCTAGAATGACGGGGGCAATTGTCTCCAAGTCTGCCTCAGCCTTGGGAGAGGTGGCTTTGGAGAAACTAAACTGGCGGAGGAAGGTGACTGTAGCAGGTGGAGAGGAGCTTTGGAGGTTGGGGCAGCAGAACAGGGAGGATAAGAGGTCGTGATCCAAGCCAGCCTCCACGGGCCCTCTGTGCATGGACGCTATGACAGCACTGGGAGAGAAGTACCAGTCTGAGGGGGAGGGGCTGTGTTTAAACACAGTCTCATGTCGTTTCCAAGCAGCAGTTCTTTGCGGGTAAAGAAGTTGGGGTACACATGGATGAAGGGGAAGGCAGTGGCTTCAGCAAGAGAAAAGTTGTCCAAGGCAGCAGAGGATTGTCCAGCTGGGATCTCCCCAAGTTAAAGCCCCACCATCCAGAGCAGGGGTGGAGGTGGCAATGGGATGTGGCCTGCAGCCCAGGTTCTTGGGCCCTTTGCCCTTTCCATTACTGCTCTGGAACTGGCCCTGTGATCACAGCTTCCTTCACTGTGACCAAGTGAGCACTGGGGGCTCTCTGAGGGGGCTGGGGTCCAGCAGAGCCCCTGGCCCCCAGCGGCTTGCTAGATGACTTCTTGCTTGGTGATAGTCAGCTGGGGGATGGCAGAGGGGGGCTTGACGATTGTGGCGATGGCTCCTGGCAGGAGCTTGTAGGGCTCAGACCCCGAGCCACCTGGCGGTGAGGGCTGTGGAGTCTCAGGGGTGGCTGGAGGGACAGAGAGACAGACAGGGGCTGTTCAGAATTCCAGCCCTTTGGGAAATAAGTGAAAAGCCCTGGAGAAGTGCTTTCCCCTCTCGGGGCCTTTTGTTTCTTCTTCAATAAGATGCGTGAATGAAATTAGACAGTCTCTAAGGTCTCTGACAGCTCAAACCTTCCACATCCCATAGCACAGTCTAAGTTCCATGAAGCCTGGAAAGCTGTGGCTGGGCCAGGTTCTGTGGTCACAGCCTTTTCCCAGGTGCTACCGAACCCCCTCTTCTCCACTCCTTGATAAAGAGATGTGGGCTGCTTCTCCCAAACCGGGGCTCGAGTCTGACTCTCCCCAAGGACAATGGCACGTGTGACAGGAATAACCTTTCTTGGGCAGAAAGAGCAACAGTTGAGACTCAAGAGTTTGGCTAACTGGCCTTAAAAGTACCATTTCTCTGATATTTAGGTAGGTAAGAGGAACTAATTGGTCTCACCCCGATCACAGGTTCAGAAAGTAACTTTGACTGTGACCCACTTGGCCAGTTTTATTCAATGGATGACTTTCCCAAAGAACAATCTCAAGGAAATGAAATCTCCTTTTAGTGGACTGCTTCATCCCAATGATGATCTTACTCTTTGAAGAACTGCCCAGAGACAAACTCACTCTTGTGAGATTTGACCTCAGAGAGTCTAGCCCCATGCCCATCCCCACCCAATGAAGAGCCTCACCCGATTTTCTAATGGATAGCCTTACCCAACGGAGCTGCTTTACTCAATGAAAAATTTTACCTAGCGGACAACACCTAATGGAATTTTCACCCTGGTGGACATCTTCAGCCAATGGGCAACTTCATCCAGTGGACAGCTTCATTCAGTAGAGGTTGTCCATCACCTCACTGAATAACAGCTTTAATAAATGAACAGTCTCACCCCTCATTCCCTACCCTGAAGCACAAAGAACTGTTGTATGTTGGTTCCCATCTTCTAGACCTGGCCTTCCCCTGGCTCCCCTCTTAAGCTTCAACCTTATACCCCTTCCTGGGGAGACCCCAAGTTGCCCACCTGCCTGGACCCTGGGTCGGGGCCACTCACACATCTGTCCATTGCTGAGGTGAGCAGGCATCGTGTTGGCAACAATGACGTTGGTACCCATGTGTTCTTGCATCAGGTGAGGGTGCAGGGGGTGATGATGGGCATGAGCTGCATCACTGGAGGACCCTGCAGGTAGAGGGGTACTCAATGAGGATGGAGAGTCTGGGATAAGGACCACAGGCTTTGAGGCACCATCTTCCTCAAGAGTGGCCAGTCAATCTTTCCATCTATTATTGACAGTACCCATTGGGTTCCTATTCCTTATTATGCTAAGACCTAATAGGAGAAAGGAAGTAGAACATTTAAAAATCAAGAGAAAAACATTCCAGGCAGGATTAACTAAGGCAAAAGCCCTGAGGTAAGAGAGTTTTGTGCATCTGAGAGTGAAGGATAAGGTTGTGAGATGGGGAATTGTATGAGATGAAGATGAAAATTGGGCCGAAACCAAGTGACAAGCGTGGATTATTCCACTGGGGCTTACCGTTTCGATCCATAGGCTCTAGGAGGGTATTGAGAGGACGCAACAAACCAAGAGAATAAAAGTGATTTAAAAGAAACAAAGAGCTTGTAAGGAAGCTCTGAGGTTATTTAAATATTATAATGAACAGCGTATTGACTGCCAGTTAATGTAATGGATTTAATCAATAGCTCTCAAAGCTCCTTGGCACACAAGTCCTTCAACCATTTGGTCCCAACTCACCTTTCAGTCTCATTCCCACACCACAACTTCAGCCAAGCTGACCTACTTAACAGCATCTGTGTTTCTCTGTACTTTCCTATTTCTATGCTTTTGTTCATGTGTTGCTTCTACGGGAGATGCCTTCTGCACCCCTCTATGTCCACAAGTCTGATTCCAGCTCAGATATTTTCTCCTTTGGGAAGCTTCTTCAGATTCTCCCCACTCCGTAGGAAGTAAACCTCTCCTTCCTTGGAGTTCCCTTAGTAATTTGTCTGTAACCCATCCTTTGGGAATAGCCACATCTTCTGTCTGTGAACATTACAATTATAGGAGTATTTTTCTTCACTCTTTGAGGGCCTAGCGATGTGTCTGGAACACAATAACTGATCCAAAAATGCGTTAGAGTGATAATACCATTTAGGGTGTGGTTTCATAGCAGGCTATGGTCACTAATATAACAATGATGGAATTTCAGGGTTTGCAAGAGGCCTATAAAGTACACCTGATTCAAAAATAGCTATTAATTATTGAGCAGCTATTATGTGCCAGGTACCGTTTTACAGTGTTTTTCATGTTTGACATAATTCAGTCCTCACAATAACCCTACAGGGTGAGTATCATTATTATCCCAGTCTTCAGATGAGATTACAGGGCCCAGAGAGATTAATCTTTCATTTTACCCAAGTTTATCTGGCAATGGAGCACAAATTCCTTCCTGATCCTGACCTCAACGACCCCTGATCTGTAGTATCCCCATATGCACAGAATCAAAGTGAGAATGAAATGACAACGGTTCTCAAGTGAGGGTGATTTGGGCCCCTCAGGGGACATTTGACAACATCTGAAGACATTTTTGGTTGTCACTACCAGAGGAGTACTACCGGCATTTCATGGGGAGAGGCCATGTGGCTAGACCAACCAATGCACAAAACAGCCCCTACAACACAGTATTATCCAGACCCACGTATCAATAGCACTGAGGTTGAGAAACCCTACCCTTGGCCATGTCATCACCAATAACTGCATCACCTACAAAATCCCAAGTCCGAGTTTCTTTAATTAGATCTCGTCTCCTGACCTTCCGACTCACTTCATCTAGTACCATCACAGCAAAGACTCTTCAACCCTATTAAGGCTGCCAAGTCACCGACCCCTATTACCCCATCTTTATTTCTCTTTTAGTCCAGTCAAGATTCCATAGTCTATCATCACAATCGCTGCCTTCATCCTCAAGGCTGCATCACTCTCATCTACAGTAAAACACGTTCAAAGGGGTATCAACCCCTGTTACCTCCACTCCTTCACTCTCCCACTCACCCACTCTCCAGCACTTCCCAATCTGGTTTCTTTCCCATGGCCTTCGGACAATCACCAAGAGCCTCCATGTCGCCAATCCAATCCAATGGACACCTCCATCCCCGTCTTGTAAAGCTTAGCACCATGAAGTGCTTTGTCCCCCTTAAAACACGCTCTTCTCTGGGATTCTGGAACTTCCCTGGCTGTGTTCTTGCCCTGCTGGCCAGTCTTCTTCCAATCCCCTTCCGTGGCACCTCATTGCTGGAACACCATGGAACAGCACTTCCTCTTGAGTTTTGGGCTTGTGTTTGGGCAGCTGACTCACACATCCAACTGCTCCTTGATAATTCAACTTGGATACTTAGTAGTCATCTTGAGCTTAACTAAAATCTACAACGGGTCTCGTGGTTCCTCTCTCACCACCACCACCACGCACAGCCTCAAACTTGTTTTTCTCAGTCTTCCCCATCTCAGTAAGTCACCCTACCGGCATTCCTGATACTCAAGGCAAAAACGTGGGTTTCATCCTTGACTCTCCCTCTTCCCTCACTCCTTGCATGTGATCAGTCAGCAACTTCTGTCAGTTCTTCCAAACAGATGACCAAGTGTACCTTTGCTGCTGAACTTCCAGCCATGCATTAGTCCAAGGTTCCATCATCCCTCCCTTGACTGGAGAAAATAACATTCTCAGGGGGCTCCTGCACCAACTTTGCCCACCCGAAATTCACTTTCTACCCAACAATCGGAGTAGTTTGTTTGAAACATTAGTCTGATTTTCACTCTTTTTACAATAGTTGCATAAGAATAAAATCCAAATGTCTGACCATGGCCTACAAAACCATGTGTTTATCACTTGGTTTCTGCCCAATCTCCATCTTCATCTCATACAACTATCCCCCATCTCACAGTCTTACCCTTCTTTCTCGAACACTCTACACTCTCCTGCCTCTGGGATACGGTATTAGTTACTCTTGCCTGGGATGTTTTCTTTGGGCTTTTAAATATTCTATTTCCTTTCACCCATCAGACCTAAGCACAAAAATCACCCCTTCAGAGAGGTCTCCCTTGGCCAGCCTATCAAAAGAGGCCCCTTTTCAGTTATACTTCATTGTTTTACCTGGTTATTTAAAAATTTGTAATTACCCTTTGTATTATCTACTTGATTATTGTCTATTCCCATGAGCCCTGATACAGACATGCACGCGCGCGCGCGCACACACACACACACAGCCATCAGGAGGGCAGAGAGAGAGCTTGTTCTCTGCTGAATCTCCAGCACTCAGAACAGTGACTGACACCTGCTAGGCTCTCAGTGCCTGAATACATAGACCATTGTCCCCATTTGTCCCCATTTTCCTGAGGAGGACACTGAGGCTCAGGGAGGCGAAGGGATTTGCCCAAAGCCACAGAGTGGGGAAGTGATGGAGCCGGGAGGTGAGCCTAGGTCTGCATGAGGCTTGTGTCCTGGGGAGCCCCCCCCCCCGCCCCCGCACACCTCTCAGCCCCTCCTGGGCCTGGCACGGACCTCCCAGCAGCATCTCCTGCAGCAGGTTGTCGATCTTGGCCATGCCGAAGAGCTTGATGAACTGGATCTGCTCGATCATCTGCCAGGTGATGCTCTGCAGCGTGGGAAGCAGCAGCAGCAGCTCGCCGAAGCGGCCGCGCGAGTCGTACTGGCGGTCGTTGATGTAGTCCTCCAGGCTCACCTGCACCTGGGACCGCAGGCGCTTGATCTTGCCGGGGTCGCTCAGGCCCTTGGCGTCTGCAGGGGGATGGGCAGGCAAGGGAGGGTAGCTGGAGCATCTGAGGAGCCAGGACCCGGGCCTCTCCTGACTTGTGGGGCCCTGATGGGGGGCTTAGTGGCCCAAGGGCACATAGGGAGTCCTCAGCAGCCCTGGGACGAGGACTCGGAGTCCCCGAGAGACAGGTTACATGAGCACAAATGGTAGCTTCCTGCACTCAGGGAGAAAGTGTGTCTGGCGCATTTCCTAGGATGCAGAACTGGACGACAGGCATATGTAGCAGAGGGCAGGACTTCAGGAACATGCCCAGGAGGGCACCTAACAACCTCCTCGTTACACATGGGGAAACTGAGGGACAGAGCACGGAAAGGACTTGGCCCAGATCACACATCCAGGCATTGGCAGGTCCTTGATGTGGGCCTGGGGCTCCTGACTCACAGTTGAGGTTCCACTGTCCAGACCTCAGCACCCCCTGTTCCTGCTCCTCTGTTTCCTTGTCTGAGTCATCTTAGGGTCTCAGCTTAGGTTCCACCTCCTCCAGGATGTCTTCAGTGTTCCATCCTCCCAAATCTGCATTACAAGTGTCCACTATGTCCCCACATTTCTGTGCTTCCTCCATTACTACTGACCACACAGGATGCAACTGTCTCTTCTACTAGACCGTGAGCTCTGTGCGGGCAGGCACGTCTCATTTGTCATTTTAAACCCACCCCCTAGCACCACACATAGTCAATATTTGTTAAACAGGTAACTAGATAAAGAGATGGGCAGGTGGATGGAAGGATGAATAGATGGGTGAAAAAAAAATCAATGGCTAAGTTCTAGATCAAGCGTGTTCAACCCGCGGGCTGCAGGCTGCGGCCCAGGACGGCTTTGAAGGTGACCCGACACAAAGTGTAAACTTCCTTACAACATTACGAAAATTATGCATGGGCCTTTTTTTTGTTTGTTTGCTTAGTTCATCAGCTATTGTTACTGTATTTTATGTGTGGCCCAAGACAACTCTTCATCCAATGTGACTCAGGGAAGCCCAAAGATTGGACATCCCTTGTTTTAGATCCTTAACCTCAAGAAGGGGACTCAAGTGCTCATCCAATAGACAATCTCAGACTTCATGGAGGTAATGCATGTATGTCCTAAAGTATGAGTAAGTGGCAGAAAGAGAATTTCACCCGCATTAGTCCAGGGCTCTTTCTGTTGAACCATGTTTGTGCATTCTTTTATTCAGTCATCAAACTTTTTTTTTTTAACGTGGGTAGTTCCCTGGCTGGGAATCGAACCCAGGCCGCAGCATTGACAGCGCTGAAGCCTTAGCCACTGCACCACCAGGGAACTCCCAACGAACATTTATGGAGCACCACTTATATGCCAGGCCTAGCGCGCCTGCCCCTCCAAATCAGGCTGCTGACTCTGACTCAGCATCAGTAAGTAATCCCGCACATTTTGCTGAGCAACTCTGTCTAGCCCCATGCTGAGCACTGCAGGGGATACAGCCTGGGCTAGGCTCTCAAGGAAACTACAACTAGAAATCTCAGCTTTTCAGAAATGGGGAATAGGGTGTGGTAGGTAAGAAGATGGGCTTGAGAACTGGGTAGTTGAAGTTCAAATCTGAGCTCTGCCCTTTCCTGGTTGTAGGACCTTGGGCAAATGAATCAACCTCGCTGTGCCTCAGTTTTCTGATCTGCGAAATGGGGATGGTAACAATTGCTACCTCACAGGTACCATGTTGCAAGTAAAAGTGAGAAAATCCACATGGAGTGTTTAGAAGGGCGCCTTACTGAGCGTTCCATAAATACCGACCGCCTTCCTCTTCATTACTATTATTACTAGAGGGGATCTGCATGCAGGTGAGGCCTTGCACTAAGGACAGTGCCCGGCACACAGTAGGTCTTCTCTAGCATGGAAGCAAGGAAGGGAGCAAGCAAGCCTTTGAGGGCCCAGGCATCTTGACATTGTGAAATAAAATCAGACTTTGCACAAAGACATAACCACAAAGGCATTTTATAAAAATGCAGGTGCAAAGTCAGTTGACGGAATGGAGAGAGGAGAATCAAGAGCTAAAGGAAAGGGTGGTGATGCGATACAGTGGTGTCCCCTTATCTGAGGGAGATACATTCTGAGCTCCCCCAGTGGATGCTTGAAACCACAAATAGTACTGAACCCTATACATACCACACTTTTTCCTGTACATGCACACACACCTATCACAAAGTTTAATTTATAAATTAGGTACAGTAAGAGATGAAATAATAACTTATAATAAAATACAATTACAACAACATGCTGTGATAAAAGTTACGTGAATGTGGTCTCTCTCTCTCTCCTAAAACATCTTACTGTACTAGACTCACCTTTTCACTAAAAGAAAGCACTTAACATCTTCTATTTGGCATATCTGAATTGCCGGCATCGCCCCTCTTGTACTTTGAGGCCATTATTCAGTAAAATAAGAGTTAATTGAACACAAGCACTGTGATACTGGGACAGCTGATCTGATAAGCGAAGTGGCTCCTAAGTGACAAGTGAGGAGCAGGCAGCTAGCATATGCAGTGTGAATGCGGACAAAGGGATGATTCCTGTCCTGGCAGGATGCATCAGGACAGAGAGAGATTTTACCATGCCACTCAGCAAGGCATATCATTTTAGACTTAGGGATTGTTTATTTCTGGAATTTTTAATTCAGTATTTTCAGACGGCGGTTTACTGCACGTAACTGAAACCGAGGATAAGGGGGAGCCACGGTATGTCCTCCTACTAAGTGTAGGGTAGAAGACACTGCCTACAGCTGCTAGGACAAGAAAGAAAGGCATAAGCAGTAACATTATAGAGGCAATCAATAGAGACACTAAAATAGCTGTAAAAATATAGGAAAAGGATAGGGGAGAGAAGGTGGGAATGGTGGTGGAGAAAGGTGGAATTGTCCACTAACAGGAGGAAAAATACAATACAAATAGATAAATCAAGGAAGAGCAGCCTTAGCTTTTATTTTAGAGCTGAGGTGACTGCCAGAGGTTACTGTTATAATATCAGAACTGGTTCCTGTGGCAGAATAAGCGTTAGCAGAAACGTGGGTGGGAAGGACGATTTGCATTTTAAGTACGTGTAGATACTATTTTGATAAGAATATTTTTGAGGAAAGGATGAAAGGCGAGAAGACGAAGGAAAAGGAGGGAAAGGAAAAAGGAAGAAGCCTCTGGAGTCAGGTCGTATCATCCCTTTGAACCTTGACTTTCCTCATCTGTGAAATGGAGCTGACTAAACGACCTCTCCGTTGGTGGTGAACTCAGGCCACGGAGGTCAGCGGAAGTCCGGCGGGGTCGGGAGCATCAGGGCGCGGTGGGGGCGTGCACCGTACCTGGATCAAAGAAGATGATGGCTTTGAGGCAGGCGTACTCGTTGTCATCGATCTGCAGCTCCTGGAAAGGCAGCACCAGCTCATCGAGGATGCGCATGGACACCCGGCTCATCTCCGCCAGCTCCGGGCAGTGCCGAGGGATGATGTAGTCGTTGCCTGGGTGGGTTGGGAAGGAGAGGGGATGGGCAAGCCACCTTGGGTGCACCCCTTGACCCTAGCTTTGGACAGGCCCTGCCCTTTGCAGTTACAATGCAGCTGGTGCTCACGGGACGAGTGCCCCATGGGGATTGTCATGCCCATTTAACATGGTGAAGCTGAGGCCCAGATTTAAAGGAATGAGTTGCTTGAAGTCATTGGACTGGGCCTGGAGCCTGGCTTGCCAGGACCCTTTCACATCACCAAGCTCCATCCTCCAGCACGACCCATAAGACTGGACATTCCAGGCTCACTTGAGAGGCACCAAATATCAAGGTTAAGGGCCCAGATTCTGGAACTAGCCTGCCCAGGTTGAATAGTGGTTCTACCACTAACTAACAACTTATATTTGAATAAATGACTTTCTGTGCCTCAGTTTTTCATCTGTAAAATGGGGACAAATAATAGAGCTTACCTCATAGGGTCGTTGTATTAACGGAATGAATGTTTGTCAAGTATTCAGACCAGCACCTGGCCCGCAGTGTGACTATGGAAGCATTTAGAGTAACAAATGAACATGCCACAGACCCAAGCCTAAGTCACCTATGCCACATGAAAGCACATCAGAATGCATGCGTAATTCCAGGACAACCCTGACTGCTTGAACTTTAATGCCCGGAAACTTTAATTCCTTGCATCCTATGGTTTCTTGCATCTGAGTGGAGTACCCAGTTGAGAACACTGAGGACGGCCATTTTTTCTCTCTCCTTCACCCCCACATGCCACCATGGACATCTCGGTGCCCAGGTGGGGTACACACTGGGCATGCCCTGGGTGGAGCCCCAGCTGGACAGGCAGCCTCCTCACCTAGCAGCAGAACGTCCTTGAACACCATGGATCGCTTGGTGGCTCCAAGGAGCAGGTGCTCGCCAGCATGGGCTCTGAGCAGGGCCACCTGGAAGAGAGAAGGGACGGAGTCTGGCATCTGCACCCCTGGGAAGGCTGCTCCTAGCCAACTCGACTTCGGCTCACTCACAATGTTTCCTTTGCCTTTATCTGTCTGAATTGTAAATGGGCATCAGAAAATTGCCGCCTTCCTCCCATAGCTGATAAAACCAGGGACCTGGAAATGACTCCGCAGGGACCAGAAGGGGAAAGAACAGGTACCAGAGACGGGAGGCCAAATGCTGACTTTGTCCTTGAACTGTGGTGTCCTTGGGCAAGTTGCTGCTCCCCTCTGGGCCTTTCTTGTGTGCCCAGTGAAAATGTCACAACAGTATCCACATGTGTTTTTTCAGCAGAGGCTCAAAGGCTTTCATCAGACTCTAAAGAGGGTTTGTGACCCAAAAAGTTCTAAAACTGTGGTTCCAAATTCCTACCCCTGGACCAGCCGTGGAAGGTTGTGAAGAGCAGTTTATAAAAATGCAGGTTCTTCAGCCCTTCTACCGGGGCTTCTAATTCTGTACAGGTGGGGGGGCCCGAGGATCTGTATTTTACAAGTTCCCCACTTGGTCGTGAGGTGCATTTGTGTTTGGGAAACGACTGCTGCAGCAGATCTCCAGGGCACCTGCCCACTCGGATTCTGAGAGCGAATTACAAGAATGTGGATCTGATGTCAGTCCCCAAGGCAGAGGCAGCAGCACCGGTCCCTGGCACGGGATGTGCCAGGCAGACCCTCGCCCTGCAGAGAAGACCAGGCTTCCTTGGGAGACTGACGTCCAAGGTCGGCGCCCGGCCAAGTCACGGGAGGACGGGAGGACGGGAAGACGGGAGGACGGGAGGACAGGAGGACGGGAGGACGGGAGGACAGGAGGACGGGAGGACGGGAGGACGGCACCTGCCCTTTCAGAAGCGTCTGCCAGGAGGCCCAGAGGGCAGGCTGGCAAAACACAGCGCGAGGCCAGGAGCCTCCAGGGTCCTGTCGGCAAGGCTCGGTTAGGGCTCCGGAGATTTCTTCATAGCAGGATAAATGATGAAATAAAAATGCTGCTGGCCATGAATTCATTTGCCTGTTCATTCTTTCAGTTAAGTGCCAACAAGGGACACAATGATGAGAGGAAAGAAAAGGCGGGAGGGAGGAAGGGAAAGAGAGCGAGAGAAAGAGGAGAGGGGATAGAGGGAGGGAGGGAAGAAGGCAGGAAGGTGACGTTTATGTAACAAAGAGCAACGGGGTAAGAGTGACTACATTAGATGGGGAGGCCTCTCGAAGGAACGAAGGAGCCACTGCTTCCAGATCTAGCCCTGCCTGGGCAGCCGCCTGTCCTGACCTCATCTGTCCCTCTGTGGTTAAACCTTGTGAGGACCGACAGGAAAGGAGGCGAAGTGGCAAATGGCCCTGGAGGTTAGAGTCCGTGTTCCACGGGCAGGACCGAGGGGAGCCAAGGCTGCCCGTGACTGAGCACGTCCCATACACCCGGTGCCGTGCGGGCTTTCGTCACCTACCCCAGTGGCTCCCAAACTGGAGGCAGAAGATCTGACATCAAATCCCTGCTCTGTGGCTGCCTTGCTCTGTGACCTTGGGCAAATCACTTCCCCTCCCTAGGCCTCAGTCCCCTTACCCAGAGCTACCCAGACTTCTAAGTTTCAATGGATTAATGTCCAAAACAAGTCAAGAAGCAAACAAATTTACAAGGCGGTTCCTGGGGCAATGTCAATAGACTTGGGGTGTCCTTTGGAGGACAGGGCCCCCCAGTTTTCCTACATGTGTCCCACTATCTTAGGCAAGATGGGCTCCTTGTACACCATGAATGGGGTGCTAGGAACCCTCCTGGCCCCAGGTCCAGCCCCCTGACATGGCGGCTGTTCTGGGGGTAAGCAGGTGGGGGTAAGGGGGTGTTAATGATTGTCCTGTGTTATTGGCCACCCATCACTGCTCTCTGAGAATGCTCTGAGCCCCAGCCAGGGAGGTTTGGGTGGGAAATCGAGGTTAACAATTGCTCAGCTTAGGGGTATCTTGTTGCCCTGTTGAGCCCCTGAGAAGGAACAGGAGGGATTAAACATTAATGTAGACTCTCCAGCAGAGGGGACCAGGGCCAGAACATGAGGAGCAGGGGAGAATGTAGGGGGCAACTGGGCCAGAATCCCTGCCTCTCATCCCTTCCAAAATGGGAAGAATCTGTGTGAGAGGGTATCTGATCCAGTCCCCTGCGGGAGGCTGAGGACCAGCCAAACCAGTGTTTGCACAGCGTGTCCCACCGTGGGATCCTAATAGGCGTTCTGGGAGAGCCTGGGCATCAGAGGTGTTCTAGAAGCCTTGGGCTCCACAGAGTTCAACAGCTGCCTTGCCAGTAGGACTTCTCAGACACTTTAATAGACTGACATGCATTGCCAGCCAGTCCTTTATGCAAATGTGCAAAACAGAGAAGCAAATGCTGCAGGAGCTGATGTCTGGGGCCTGTCTATTTCTGCCCCTGAGCGTCCCTCAGAGCTGACAAGGTGACCCAGACCAGTTCTCCTTTCCCAGAAAGGAAAATTGTCAGCAGAGGCCTAAAGGGTGCCTTGGGCAGGAGCTGTCATTTGCAGTATCTCAGAAACTCATTTGTCCTCAGATTCCCCCGTTTTTCACTGGCCTCCCTGTACCCCGGGGACATTTTTGGTATCCTGAAGAATGTACTTGGAGAAACAAAATGCTGAGTTAAACCACCTTGGTGGGACACAAGGTGGAAAATGACACTGAGGGAAGCCAGCTGTGGCCCGGGCAGAGTGTAGGTGCTCATTACATAAGTTATGCTTTTCAGATGGTAATGTCCTCAGTCCTTCCAACTTCCTGAAGCAGGTATCCTAATTCTCACGTTACAGATAAGAAAACTGAGACACAGAGATAGTAAGTAATTTGTCCAAGATCACACAGAGAACCAGTCTTAAAACCAGGGTTCAAGCCCAAATCTCCTGATCCCTGGGCTCCGGGGCCCCCGTCACCCCCCCTCCCCCCAGGAGAGGGGCCCAGTGCAGTGAAGCAAGGACTAGGAGCCTGGACTTTGGACCTTGTCTGCTTGGTTCTAATCCCAGCTTTGCTGGATACTAGCTGTGTGACCTTGCACAAATCACTTAACCTCTCTGTGCCCCAGTTTCCTCACCTCTATGATGGGAATAATAATAGCACTACCTCCTAGGGTTGTTGGAGGGATTAAATGAGTTAGTATTTGCAAAGTGACTGAAAAACTCCAGTCTTACATGAACATTATGTGTGTGTTGTTAAATAAAATCAAACCAGCCCAAGGCTATATCCCAGGTGGGCCCACAGGACACCCCCGCCCAGTGTCCCCACTGCCCGCAGCCCATCTCCGCCCTCACCTGGTCATCCAGGGGGAGCTCGCAGAAAGCCGGGATGTACTTGGCCCACTCGACGAGCACCAGCAGCTGCTCCTTCATGGACTCGCACACGTCGGCAATGCTGGCGATCTTCTTGGCCCGAATATCTCCATTGATCCCCGAGACAGGGGAGGTGATCTGCGGGGAGACAAAGAAAATTGCTGGAGATGACTGGGCCCTCCCCACACTCTCTGTCCTCCCCTCCCCAGGTAATTCCCTTTTCTGGAAAAGGGGAGGTGGATTGTGGATGCCTTCTCGGTTGTGGGGGAAGTTCAAGGGAAAATGAACAGAAGGAAGGAGAAGGCAGGTGTGAGGGAGGAGGGCTTCCTCTGGGCCTTCACCTGCTGCCTGCCCCTGCCTCGCCCTCATCATCTCCTCAGAACCCCAAAGGAACCCTTCAGCCCTAGAGGAGAAGTGGGCAAAAGTCATCCTCCTCCTTGGAAGATGACCACAGCCCAGAGAGGTGCTGTGACTTCCCGAAGGTCACACAGCAAGATGCTGGCTGCATCCCAGTTGGCTACCCTGTCCACTTGTTCACTGCTGTTCTCCTGAGTCGAAGCTGATGTCAGGCCCTCAGTGAAAGCAAAGACCCTGTTTGACCTGCAAAGTGCAGGCAGCAGGATGACCTAGAACGTGGCCCAGAATGCCAGATCTGGGTTCGTTTTGTCTTCACTACTAAACTGGCTATGTGACACTGGACGCAGTGTCCCTTCTGTGGTGGCTAAGGGCCCTTCCAACTACTGGGGAGGAGAAGGTGTAGGTAAGACTCCTCTTCAGTGTGGGGGTTCCCCAGGTGGGTGGAGGGGTCACCCTGGTACCTGCTGGGATAGGACCTCGGCCTGCAGGAGTGCATTGATGGAGGGCAGGCTGCTGTCCTCATAGCTGGACCTGCGAGTGCTGATCCGGTCCCGCTCATTTTGGACGGCTGTGAGGGCAGCAGAAAGAGGTGAGGGGGGAGTGCAGGGGTGCAGCGGAGAGGAGGGCGGTCCCGTGACTGATGAGGAGTGGACGGGGTGCAAGGGGAGAGAGTTCAATCTAGAAAGAGACTCTGCAGGACTTCCTGTGGTGAAGGAGGCACAGTTGGGGAGTGGGAGGAGGATGGGGGGACCTGAGGGCAGAGCCCAGAGCATGTGGTAATGAGGAGGGGTGGAGTCCAATGCAGCTTGTGGAAGAACTTCCCAACTAAGTGCCAGGACTGCCCCCGACACAATGTGGTGAGTGCAGGAGTGATCCACCCGTCACTGGAGGCATGCAAGACCACGATGAATTGGAGGAGGGTTTAGGTGGGTCTTGAGCATTGAAGAAGTGTTCTGTCTGGATGACAGATCTGCAAGCTCTGTTTGGAAAAAGGGTTTCTTTCCTTCCAGAGGAAAGTATGTAAAACAAGCAAAATGAATTCCTCTGAGTGACATGAGATGGCTCAGGGATTCCTGAACACGGAGGCAGAAGGCCTGCACCCAGGGATCTGGAGGCCCCCAACGGCTCTGGGAGTCTCATCCATCAGCAGGAGCTGCATGTGCCCCAGACTAACCTTTCCAGATCAGCAAGGGAAAGCTGCCTCCCTCCTGCCCCCTTGCTGGGCTCTCCCCCAGGAACTCAGAGATCTGGGACCTCTGTCCACCCGGGCCCCACGCCCACTGCACGTCCCCATGCGGGTCAGCCCTGGCCTCCGATGTAAGATGGACCCTTGCTTCTCTATCCCTGTCCCCTGGAGTCTGAGAGGCCTCCCTGTGGAATGAGGAGGCTTGGCTGAAGCCAGCAGGAGGGAGGACGGGGCGGCGGGAGAGGGGACAGGGCGGCGGGAGGGAGGACGGGGCGGCAGGAGACCCGGTTCCTGTGCAGAACGGCCACTCATCTCCATGCGCTGATGGGAATCACCATCTCTCTCTGGGCCTCCGCCTCCCCACCCGTAAGCATTTCCCTCCCAGACCTGCTCCTCTGCCACCCTTCCCATCCGAGGGACAGGCAGGTTTATTCTCCCACTGCCCACCCAGGGGTCTTATCATCCCCCCCTTCTCTCATGTACCATGTCTGCTCACACCCCACATGCTGTCAGAATCCTTCCAGAATTGCCCCTTGGCTCCTACTCTGTCTGGGCCCCCTTTCTCTCCCCGGGAGTAGTCCAGACCCCCCTCACTTGTCCCTTTGCTTCTGGCCTTGTCCTATAGCCTGCGTACCTCTCGGAGGACAGAGGGCCCGCTGAAACAGAACTCAGGTCATGTCCCTCTGCCAGTCAAAACCAGTGTCCCCCATCTCACAGGGAGTAAAGTCACAACTCCTTCCCATCGCCCTTCGTCCCTGATCTCCACTCCCTCTGCCCCCAAACCTGTCTGCCACTGCCCCTTGGATGCCCCCTGTCTGATGTGGCCTTCCCTCCCTCCTGCTCTGCCCTTTGTCCTGCTTCATTCTTCCTGGCACTGACTGTAGAATTCTTAGTTTATGTCTTTATTCTCTCCCTCCTCCTCCTCCACCTGCCCAAGAAGGAAAGTTCCAGAAAGCCAGAATTTCATTCCTTTTGCAGTGCTGTGGCCCCAGCGACTAGAACAGAGCCTGGTGCACAGTAGATGCTCAGTAAACACTTGTGGAGGGACTGAAGGAAGGTGCTGGGGGAGACAAGCTCTAACTCTCTGCAGCGCCCTGGGGCCCGTTTCTCGGTGGGACATGGACATCCCAGCTATTCGCCGTTTTCTGGACTTCACACATTGTTGAAACCAGGGAAAGAAAGTCAGACATCTCAATGGAGCCAGGAGTCCGTGGGATAAAACAGGGGGACTTCTTCCCAGGTAAGAAGTCCCCCTGCGACCCACCACCCTGCACGGCTCCCCAGCGCGGGCCCCGCCCTGCCCGCCAGCACCACCCCCAGCGCGGGCCCCGCCCTGCCCTCCAGCACCCCCCACCCAGCGCGGGCCCCGCCCTGCCCTCCAGCACGCCCCCCTCCCAGCGCGGGCCCCGCCCTGCCCGCCAGCACCCCCACCCCCCACCCCCGCACCCCAGCGGCGGCCCACACCCTGCAGGGCGCCCAGGGGAGGCGGGCTGAATGAAAGGCTGCTGTCAGCAGCTGCGGATGGGGCTCCTCAAGGTTAGGCCGGCCTTATCAGCGCCCGGCGCGAGCTCAGTCACGGAATGATGTTTTCCAAATGTTTGCTCAGTATTAGCAGGGTCGGGGACCTAATGTAACTTCCATTGAATATTAACCAACCTGGGCAGAGGCAGAGAGGAGGATGAGCCTGTCTTCTCAGAGAAGCCCTGATGGGAGCCTGTGGGGGGCTGGGCTGGGGCTCCCAGAAGGGCCCACCACCAACCTGCACCCCCTGCCCCCTGGCCCTGCTTCCTGGGCTGGGTTTTGACACTGGTCCTGGGTCCACCAGCTGAGGCCCAGGTAGGTGTCAGGTTATAGGAAAGAATTCTCGACCTGCTGCTGGGCCCAGTGACCTCTGGATTTCTCCTCAGAGTCTTTGTCCCCTCAGGGAACCCACTTCCGGCCAAGACTTACAGACCTCCTAGATTTGAAGCCCTTCCCTGTGGTCCAGAGGAACTTTCAGGAAGATGCCTTCCATGCTAGTACTCCCCCACCCCCTTTTCAATTCCAAGAGCTCAGTGTCTGCCCAGCTCTGGGAGCCTGAGTCCTAGGGTGACACGACGGGGTCAAGGGTGAAGCCCGACACCACCCTTGACCCAATCAGGTCACCCCTCTGGCCTCAATTTCCCCGTCTATAAAGCAGGGAGGGAGCAGATCTAATGAACTTGTATACGCCTGACTAGTCTATAAATTTTGTTTGCAGCCCATGCCTTCCTGTCTTCAGGGACTACTTTTTTTATTCCAAATCTACGTTAGTATACCCTACAAAGTGATCATCCTCAAAATGTGGCCACTCATCACCATCTAACTGGCTCCTCGGGGACTTCGTTTGGGGTTTCAGTGAATCCTGCTAAGGCCATCAATGAAGAGAAACGAAAACTTGTCCCACCTCGCCTGATCCCCGAGGCTTCCACTGAGCATCTCTCTTGGCTTTGGGAACGTCCCACCAGGTCAAGGAGGGGTGTTGGGATTGTAAGATTTAGGTGGAACCAGGAATGCCCTCACTTCCCAGAGTTGACCACCATGGCAACAGAACACTTTGCTACCCTGGCCTATTCTCAAAGCAACCAAGTGACCCATGCATGGGGACTGCCCTTCCCGTTAACCCGGGCATGTAAATAGGCACCAGCATTTACTAGTCCACACTGACCTGACATCGGCCCCGTCTCCTCTCCTCCTGGCCGGATGCCACCTTCCCTGAGCCAAGAAGCAATGGCTGTTTTCAAAGCTAAGCTACGGCAGAACGGCCCGAGCTTCTCACTCCCCTTCCAGGCCTAGGCCTCCTTGGCAACCCCGGGGGAGGACCAGGGAATAACACACACGTCCTGGCGTCCGTGGTGAGGCTCACGGAGCTGGGAGGGGTCACTACCAACCCCCTCATTTTATATGTGGGAAATCTGAAGTCCAGAAGGGGCAGAAACTTCCCTGAAGTAACAAGCGACCCATGTGAAAAGGACTCTGGGTGTTTAACGAGGGACATATATAAAGACTGACCACAGCGGGTCCGGGCCACACACAGCCTGGGAAGGCTGCCAACCTTCTCTCACCCGCCTGTCCCAAGGTGTGAATTTTAACACAGGAGATTTATTCTCTGGAACCTAAAATCTTAGGCTGTCGGGGTAATAGAATCACGGACTATTAGAACCGTGGACTGTTAGGCCCTTAGACTATCATTTTCGATCTTCTCTTGCCACCAGCTGTTTGTACAGATATCACATTCCCATTTCTAATATTCTCATTCCACTGTGATTCCCAGCTTGGAGGTGAGAGTGAGTGAGGAGGCTCAACCCCATTGAACACTGGGTAGGAGAGGGGCAGGGGGCATTTGCCCTTTGAAAAAGCCCTTCCCCCACTTTGAGAACCACTGAGGTCTGGAGGCTAGAACTGTGGTGTTGAGAGCAGGACAGGCCTGAAGACCATTCACTCCTTCATTGGGGTCAGCAGGCCCATAGTGGCCAATAGGACTCATGAGTTCTAACCAAGGCCCTGTCGGTTGGAGACGAGACACTTCCTAGGGAGGGGGCGGAGAAAACTGGGGCTCAGAGGCAGAGACAAGGGAGAGGAGGCTGCCCAAACAGGTTCTCCTCCTTCTGGAGTCTACTCAGGCAGGCTGGGTCCCCGCTGTGGGATGGACTGGGGGTGTATAGGACAAGACCAAGGGTTTGGCTGGAACGCCACGGCTGTGGGCTCTTAAAGGTCTGGGAGCTAGTCCCAGAGCTGGGAAAGGGGAGGTTGGGGAGAGGAAGGTGAAGAGATATAAATAAGAAGGCAGTGAAAGGACTTTTACTTCTTGAGTTTGGGCTGAAATAAAAACAAACTTCAAATGTTTGTTTAAAAGTAGGTGGCATGGTGGTATTGTCCAAACAGCACTGAGCTCAAGCCCAAAGCTCTGGGTTCAACTCCACACCCTGCACTGACCCGCTGTGAGGCCTCAGGCAAGTTGCTGAACTGCTCTGGGCCTCAGTTCCCCCATCTGTGAAAAGGCGGAATAATAACAGTGCCAGCCACACAGGGTTGTCATGGAAACGAAAGGACCGATCTATCTTGCGGAAAGCCCAGCCCAGTGACCGGTGTCTGTTGGTAGCCAGAGGCCTGGAGAGACCTTAATAAATGTTGCACTCTGGTGTTCCCTGCCTCCACCCCGGATCAGTCTGCTGCCTTGCTCCCATTAACTTGTAAATTTTGGATTACCTGACATTCAAGAATGAGATCTAAGGAATTGGGGCACTTGTCCCTGGGACAGAAAGCTCAGGAATAGAGCCCCCCACCCCTACCCCACTGCCCCCATCCATATTTGCTAAGTTTGGGTGGTGGGCACGTGGACACGTGTAATTTCCTTCTCTACACTTTTCCTAATGTTTGAAACAGCAGCTAAAGAAAAAAACACCCGACTCAGTTGCCTTGTGGTGGTGAGGACAGGTAGGGGTGGTGTGGCTGGGAACCCGAGGAGCTGAGAGTGGGAGCTTATCTCTTCAAATTTTTCTCAAGACCAAGCCCAGCCTCTCCCTGTGGTCAGATTTCCAGGCCCTCCCTCCTCTCAGCCATTAGCCAGTGTCCCGGGGCCTGTCACCGAGTCATAAAGTTATGGCTGCAGTTGTAAATGACGGTGGGGAGCTGTGGGTGCAGGTGGGGCAGTGGGGTGCTCGGGGGAGGGCCAAGGCTCACCTTCCTTCTTCATGCCAGCCCGGAAGCACTTCTTGAGCCTGCAGTAGCGGCACTGGTTCCTCTTGTCTTTGTCCACCACGCACTGCCGACTGAATCTGGGGAGGGCTTTGAATGGTTGGATAGAGAAGGGCCAGCCCTCCCACCCCCAGGACTGAACCAGAACCCTGGCCACCCAGTGGACCCCCGCCTCCTTGCTCTAACCCTTCATTCCAGGAGTTCTCATGCTAACCCTGAGAAAGCCTCTATGGACTCAACGAGTACAACTCTGTCCTACTAAATGTGGGGAAACTGAGGCTCGGGGAGTCAACATGTAGACCCAGATAACTCAGCCTGGTGGTAGAACGAGTTGAGAACCCTAGACCTTTGAGTATCAAAGCACTGCTATTTCCACGACATCCCATAAAAGTCCAGAGCCGGGAGCGGGCTCCTTGTCATGGCTCAGAGTAAGCACTCGGCCCACGAGCCAGTCTCTGGAGGGGGATATAAGCAGAGGCAGTGCCTCACTATGGTTATGGGTGGGGCCCCGAGTCAGCAGGGTTCTGCCATTCACTCAAGCTGGGTGACCTTGGGCAAATCCCAAGCCCTGTCCAAGCCACAGCTTCCTCCTCTGTACAGTGGGACTAATAATAGCAGCCACCTCGCGGGGCATTGACAAGGGAAAATGATTCATGAATGGAGCTTGGCCCGCGATCGAGTGCTCATAACTAACAACTGCTATTGTTTTGTTACTGTTGTCACTCAGAATGGGAGACACTTTGAAGGAGGGAACTCTGAGCTTTGAAAGGTTCTTGGGTAGGTGGAAAGGCCTGGCACCAATCCCGTATTTGTAGGCTGACCAGATGTCACATTTTATTTTATTTTATTTTATTTATTTTATTTTATTTTTTTTGCTTTTTGGTATGTGGGTAGCTCCCTGACTGGGAATTGAACCCAGGCTGCAGCGCTGACAGCTCCAACGCCGAAGCCTTAAGCCACTACACCATCAGGGAACTCCAGATGTCACATTTTAAATGGGACATAGATGGTCAGCCGACCTATTTGCCCCAGAAAAAGCACTGTATTGGAGGATGCACCCCATCCTCTGAGGCTTCATGGCTCTTCATTTGCTAAATAGGAAAAATAGCAATGCAAGGGCAGTTTATACACGCAAGCGAAGACTTAGCGTGGTGCCTACATATAGTAAGTGCTCAACAAAAAGCAGCCCAATCGCTGTATGATCCGTGCATGAGAGTCCTAGAAACATTGTTCCCATCTGGATCCACAAGGCCTAAGAAACCAGAGGAGGCTTGAAGGGCAGATGCTCCCGGGACCCGGCCAGAGAGAAGACAGACCCTGGGAAACACCAGCCCAAACGTGCCCACTTCCCCGCTGCAGGCCCTGAGCAGGCGCGCCTCACCGGCAGGAGTACATGTGGTTCTTCCTCACGCTCCTCCGGAAGAAGCCCTTGCAGCCGTCACAGCTCGAGGCGCCGTAGTGTTTGCCTGTGGCCCGGTCCCCACAGATGGCGCACAGGGCGCTGACCCCCAGGTTGTTGGTCGCGTTGAGGTTAGCGCTCTCTGATGGGGATGTGTCTGCACCCAAAGAGAAAAGGGTGAGGACTCAGGAGCAGCAGCAGCAAGTCACCTCTTGGAGGCGCAGCTCTTCCGATGGTTTAGATTCAGTTTAGATTCACAAACCAGTAAACGGCGCCTGCGCCTGCGCCTGCGTCGTGAGGACCTCCCCAGGGCTTCGGCCTCAGCCACACCGGAAGGTCGTGCCCACGCCCTCAAGGTCCTCGGGCAAGCTGCTTGGCTTTTTGGACCCCGCCCCCACCGGCCTCCATTTTGCATGTCTAATTAGGGATGGCTGTGACAGTGACTTGAGAAAGTCATTTCCGAGGGTTGCTTCTGCCCATGGTGAAGACTGCTAGCCTAGCTTTCTCTGGGACGTCAGGAAAAGCTGGCCACCTCCTGGAATGCACCCAACCCTTACGGACCCGGATTGACTGGGCGGAGGGGGCCGCAGAAGGGGCAAATTCTCCCCCAGCATCCGCCCAGAACCAGGCCCTGCACCTCATGTCTCAATGAGTGACCGGGCCTGCGTGGATCTCAGCTCGGTGCCCAGGGGCCCTGCCAACTCTCCTGGGAAATGAGAAGCCGTGCACAAGGAGAGCGGCTCATTTGCCCTCCCGGGAGGGTCACGGCAAGGGTATGGGCACCTCTTGAATGCCTCCTGTCCCAGAGGCCAAAGCGACTGCATCTATATAAATGTGAGGAGGGGGATAAGACACAGGTGGGGAAGATCTTGGATGGGGGTCCTGGCTGCTAGTGCTGATACTGCCACTAACTCGCCTGTGACCTTGGGCAAGTTCTTTCCTTTCCTTCCACTTCCCCCAGGCTTCAGTTTCCCTACCTGTAAAGGGGGCAGTGCGACCCATCCAGTTGTTTTCCATTTTTTTCTTTAAATTTCAGTAGCCAAGCCCTCTTTTTGTAAGCAAATCTTCCACCAAATCTTACCACCTCTTGGAGGTGATAAATGCTTGGTCCCTACCTCCCCTGCAACCCAAACGCACGCATGTGCACACCACACAAAGTCATACACACACGTACGTGTTTTCACGGAAACCCTGCATCTAGCCTGGATTTCTAGGGGACCTCCAGGTAAGAACTGGAGAGGGGCATGGCGTGGTAGTTACGAGCACAAAGTCTGGAGCCCGGCTGCCAAGTTTAAATCCCAGCTTGTCCACTTCTTAATCATGTGACCTTAGCTGCATTAATTTACTCCTCCTGGCCTTCATTTCCCCAGTGTGTAGAATAGGGAGCAGCGTCCCTAGGGCTGTCATGGGGACTCAGAGGAGGGCTTGGCACGGAATAAACACTTCATCAGCGTTTCTGAAATAAAAACTTTTCTGCAGAAGAAAAGTCCCAGAGCAGATGACTCCCAGCCTCCACGTACAAGCGGACATCGCGGCATTTCACTCTGCTGCCGCCTGGCTGAACATCTCCCGACCCCCGAGGGTGCCCAGGCCCCCTCCGCTTGGTGAATTATTCCTGGAGATGGGGATAATTGTTAAGCCGTGTGGGTGCCCTTTCTCCCTCAGCCTCCCCTTCCCGGATCCCTGGGAAGAGCTGACCCTACATCTCCGGGCCATTCAGGTGGAGGCTGGGGGCAGGGGTGACCACATCCGGGGCAGGATGGGCTGCGTGCTGTCCAGTATATCACCTCACCACTGGAGTTAGCTGATGGACCCTGTTCTCCAGGTGAGAACACCAAAAGGCTGGCCCGGCATCATCACACCGCTGCTAAGCAGGGGAGCCAGATTTACGGCCTAGGGGTGCAGGATGAACCAGCTGGTGCTGCCCTGGCTGGGGTGTCTGCTGGGGCAACGGAAACAGGCATGGGAGACAGGTGGGTAACCATCCTTGGAGGCTGTGGGCCACCATCGCAGGATATGTGCCAAACATAACCCCAACTCTCAGACCACTTCAAATTGCAGTGGGGAATGTAGACCCTTCTTACAGACACTCAGAGTTCCTGAGACGACCCACATGGGGCCAGGACCAGTTTCCACTGCTAAGCTCTCACGTGCCTTCTCTTACTTAACCCTCTGGTTAGCCCTGCGGGTCAGGAGCTATTATTTATCCCCGTTTTGCAGATGAGGAACTGGAGGCTCCGAGAGGAAAACAGCTTGCTGAGTTCACACAGGTAGGGAGGATCTATGGCAGAATTCGCACCCCGCTCTTTCAGACTCCAGAGCTGGGAGCTGTCCTGCTTTTTGATGCCCAACCAAAGGGGCTGGCCTCTGCCCCAAGAGCTGGCAGTGTGGGCTCGGGATGGGGGATGGGGCCGCCCCAAGGGTGCAGCCCAGGGCTGGGCAGTGGCCAGGAGGGACAGCACACACTGTCCCTGTGGGCTTACACGGCACCCCGCCTAGTCCAGCAGCTCCTTGTTTACCACTTCCTGTGTTTTTCCCTGGGTTCCCTCACATGCTCCCTGGACATTTCTAAAAGCCTGCCTGCCAGTAGACTTGGGGTGATGAAACCCATTTGGTAGAAGATACAGAGGCCAGGAGGGGGCAGGTGACATGGCCAAGGTTACACAGTGAGTGCATGGTGGAGCAGGTGAGCAGCTGGTGAGACCAACCACACGCAGTGCCCACTGACCATGGGCAGGGCAGTCACCTCTTTCTGGCTGAGCCAAACTCACCACAAGCCCTCCTGACCACAGGCCCCGGCCGAAGCTGCAGAGCCCTGGCAGAAAGGCGGGTGGCAGGCTGACCTCGGCTGGCTGCCACCCACTTGTCCTCTGAGACTGGCCTGACACCAGTTAGGGACCTTCCCCTCCAGGAACTTCCTGGCTTTGAAGCCTCCCTTCCCCCACCTCCCGGCGAAGCATAACCACCATCATCCCCTTTGGATGTGCTCTTGGTGACATGGGAGCGGATATCTAAACCTGGGGAGAGACACAACATAAGCAACAAAATCTGCTCTGAGTCAAAAGGACGTGGTGCTGACTTGGCACATGGCAACATCAAAACCCTGCGTGATCGTGCACACCAGGGAACGCCGGTCCCCAGTGCAGGGGTGTGCACATGTATGCAGGCACGACATAAGTGTGCCCATGAAAGCACGGGGCACACCAACAGATCCTCATCCACAGCACACATGTGCAAACAGCCACATGTACACACACTCTTTGCCACGGACGGACACAAGCAAGACAAACATAGGCATCCTTGGAAACACCAACCAACAGACACACTCACTGAACAAGCACAGATGGAAATGGGCCCAGAACAGGCACGCACACACAAATGAGCACCAACACGCAAATGGTGCCCATAGGCACACGCTGCCAACACAGTACACCACCCACCCACCCGCGTACACGGACACTCAGGTGTGCGTGCCAAGAGCAGGCGACGATCACACACACAGCACGCACCTGCTGACCAGTCTCATTTTCCAAAGCTTCCCTGAGAAACATGTTTTCTCCAAATGGGGCGTTCACCCCAGGAAAGTCCCAAAGACACCCTGAAACACAGTTACGCCTCCATCTGCCGTCTCTAGGGACTGGCAATACCTTTCCATCTCTCTGGACCTCTATCCAAGGGGTTCAAGCAGGGGCCATATTGGGCCCCATTATTGGAGCGGGGCGCTGAGAGGAAGCTCACCATCATGGCCCCCGCTCCCAGTGACACACTGGACAGTTCCCAGGGACCAGAAGGACCTGGCAGAAACACCTAGGACGTACCTTTGCTGGAGACCTGCCCTCTCCCAGAATGCCTCTGCCATTGTACCTGGACACATCTGCTCCACCTGACAACACCAGTGCTGGCCTAAGGGCCAACCTGCCATTGTCTATCATTCTCCTCCTGACCCAAAATTGAGTGCTGCGGACCCGCTCCCATCCCCGAGCACATCAGTCTCCAGCTGGCACACGTGGGCCCCCCTGTGCCCACCTACCATTGCCCATCGCCAACACCTGCACATTCTCAAATTCCAGGGTGGTGTAGGCTGGGTCCAGCGCAGCACTGTAGTCAGCCATGTCCATGTCGACAAGGGTTTTGGAGAGGCGCATCTCCCCCTCCACACCTCGGCCACCTGCCCTGCCCAGGATACCCACCCCGAAGGCTCCAGGCCCAGCCGGCCCCCCGCCCTCCACCCTCCCACTGCCTCCTCCCAGGTGCTCTCGCTGTCTTCCTGCCTTTCAAACTGTCCTCTGGGAGGAACTCCCCGGAGTCTTGGCCTAGCCTCTGGGAAGGGGTGGAGGCTCCGCTGGGGAGGGGTGGGGGTTAATGGTTAATCGGCTCCCCCACCGGCAGATAGTCTGGGCGGGGCCGCAAGGATTTGGCTGTTTGTTGGTTTCTGGCTGACACCAGGGGTGCTGTTACAATTGTGGGGGCCTTAACTCACCAACATTCAGTTATTGATTCTGCAAGAGGGGCAGGCTAGCTCACCAGCACTCATGTGACCCCTGACCCAGCCATCCTCCAAGTCATTGTCACCCCAAGTCAGGCATTCTAACTGATCCGCTCAGATACTGACAGCCCACCTCCAAGACGCCCTAGTTCAACAACTTCCCAAATCATTGACTTCTACCCTCAATGCTCCTGCAGAGATAAACCTGCCTCGTGGCTCCGGAATTAAAAACCTAAATCCCAGGCCCCAGAGGCCAATCTTCTGGGTCCTTGTCCTGGGAGCTCCCTTCCCGTTTGCCACTTCCCCTGAGAGCAGAATGAACTGGAAGTTTGGGAGAACAAAACTCACCCATGTTTCCCCTCTCTTGTTCCCCACGACCCCCCCACCCCCACCCCAGGCCACTATCAGGCCCCACAGCCCCCAGCTGCTCAGGTCCAGACAGGCTCCACCTCCCATCTCCCTGTCACATCTTCCTGTTTCCCTCCTTCCTACCCCCCCACCCCAGACCTGGCAGAGTCAGGCTTCCACCCCACAGACCTGGGTTTACATTCAGGCGCCTTCCACCTACTAATCAAGACATGGGGTAAAGGACTCTCCTTTCTGAGCCTCAGTTTCCTCCTCTGCAAAATGCACAGTCAACCTCAAGGGTGGTTTGAGCATTAAATGAGATGACATTAGTAAACCACCAAGCAGTGACTAGCCAGGGTCCTTCCCTTCTCCTGCTCCCTGACCCTTCTCTTCTGTCTCCTCCCTTCAGGGTGGGCGCCACGAAGTGTTCTGTCCTGTTTAAAACGGCACGTCCAGTCAGCCTGCGTCATGGGCATGCCACCTGAGCAGCTGCTCAGGGCCCCACACTTGAGTCCCATGCTCGGTTTAAACGCTCTGCTGTTGCTGAAATTCTTAACAATTTCTGAACACGGGGCCCTGAGTTTTCCTGTTGGACCGGGCCCCGAACATCAAGTGGCCCATGCCCCCAGCTCACGGCTCGCCCTGTTCTTACACAGCCTCCAGTCCCCACTGTCCTCCCCGCGGACACTTCCAAGAGCCCCCAGTCTAGTGGGGGCGTCAGTATGGTTGAAAGGTGGAATGTAGAAATCAAAGGCAGAGGGAGAAGGGCCCGAGCCTTGGTGGCCTGGAAGCCTGTCCTTCTCTGCTGGCTGGAGGGGCCCGGGTGGCAGGATTTGATTAACACCATGAGCAAAGGTGGGCGAACTCATGAGAGAGTCAATTAGTGAGTGATTGGGTGAATTAGTGAAAGAATGAATTAATGAGTGCGTGGGCAGGTGAATTAATGCGGGAGAGGGGGCACGTGTTTGAGGGTGTGTGTGGAGGCCTCCCCATCATGTTCTTTCACTTAGAAGCCCTTTCTCTGTCCTGTGGAACTTTGTTCTTCCCCCTCTCTTCCCCCCGCACCAGCTGAGATAGCTGGGGTGGGGGTGGGGGCAGCAATTGTTCTGGAGAAGAAGAGAAGCTGGATTTGGCGTCAAGAGGCCTGGGTTTAGGAATTAGCTCTGACACCATGATGTTTGAATCATCTCTCTCTCAGGATCACAATCTCCCCATCTGTAAAATGGGGAGCAGATCCTGACCCATGTCTTTGTTGGTCGGGACAAGGCCCTGAGGGAGACAGAGTGCACCCCATCCCCGACCCCCACTTTGAGATTCCATAACCCTGAAGGAGACTTCAACACCTGGTGGATTCCTCCCATGTCCCACCTGGGGACATCTGATCCGGACTCCAGTGGCCTTGGGGCCTGTGCAAAGCTGGGCCGGGGACACTACTAAGGGATAAACACGGAGTAAAGGAGGGGCACCTCGGGGGAGGGGTGTCACAGGGCTGTCTCCAGCTCCTGCCACCTGTCTGGCACCTGTGACAGGCCACACACAGCAACTGCTCACACAATCCAGCAACACGCGGCCTACACAGACGGCATCTCATTGATTCTAAGAGATACATTCCACATTTCCAAAAGTGAGGTGTGATCATCGCACGTCCGAGTTTAATTGGTAACAAAAATAACAATCCTTCAGTCTCTATAGGTGACATCTCAGATGAAAGTAACTGAGGTCTATGGTCAACTAGGGTGAGCCATGACCATTAAATACGAGAACTATCAGGTGGACAGCTGGCACATGATGCGCTGCCACCTATACAGACCACGACATACACACTTAACCAAGGGCACAGCACACATGACCCACCATCTATGAGGCACATTCCAGAAACCCATCCCATAGCCCATGTGTGTCCCACCGGTCACAACCGTTCCCAAAGGGAAATCTACCCACCCACACACCATGCAACTCACACGATCTATCACATACACAATTTACCCTGCCCTTTGCTGACCCCAAACGTTATCTTCTAAATGACACGTCCCCACATAAACAACCCACCACCTACAGGAGCGACTGCTCAGTGGTGTGAGTCACGTGATTAGTTTGAAGCCTGGGTTTCTCCTTCTGTAAAATGGGCCTAACGTGCAGTTTGCTGTGACAATGAAATGAGACACCACTATTAGGTTTTCAGTTCTCCTCCCCGCACCCCAAACCCTGTAGAGGATAAACCACAGACCGTGAAAGCAGAAAGACCTGGGTCAAAACCCAGCCACTGCCAACTCCTAGGCTCCGTGATCTCGGGTTCTGCCTCTCTCAGCCTTAGTTTTCACACCAGATAAATGGGTTCATACCTTCTTCACAGTGACAGTTTGGCCATTAAATGGCCAAGTGTAGGCATATGGTACAGTTGTTGTCATTGGTGGTCGACTCCTTGATCCACTGGCGGATCTGTCAGAATCAGGACCCTGCACGGGAGAGCCCCTGGGACGGCATGCCCCGCCACGACCTGGGCGCTAGGTCAGTAGCTCAGCAGAACTTCTTCACCTCTGCCTCACCCCCTTGGGCTGTCAGACCCCAGCTCAACATGCAACAGCTCCCAGGGGAGAAAAGGACCTGAGAGCTCACCTAGTGTCCATCTCTTTCCTGTTGAGGGTGGAGAAACGGAGGCCTCAGGAAGGAAAGGAAGGGCGGCTTTGAGAACTTTGATAACGTCGCCCTGGGCAGCCAGGTGTCAGGCCAGGGGCTGCTGCAGACCCAGCCGTGGACAGGGAGCTCAAGCCCCCGGTGTGGACAGTGGCTAAGGGAACTGTGCTCTGAACCATGCATCGTTGTTTTTTTTTGAAATTGCAATAATGGCTAACGTTTCTGGAGAAATTCCGAACTAAGAACCGTGCGCTCTTCTCAGTTTATCTGCCCTGCTTTACAGACGAAAACTCTGAGACTCCAAGAGCTGACGTGGCTTGCCGAAGGCCCTACAGGCTCTAACAGGAGAGGATGTGATTTGCGCTCGAGTCGCATCCCAGAGTTGGGGGCTTCACACCCCCATATGTGCTGCCTCCCTCCTGGAGACTCAGAAAAAACCCCTCAGAATCCGGAACCCTGAGCGGGTGGGTCAGGGAAGGAGCCTGTCCCGGACACGTTCAAGTTCAGAGGCACCCTCCGGACCCCCCACCCCGGGCTGCCTGGCGTCTTCACCTCCCCTGGGCGCTCACCACTCCGCTGTCTCCGGCCGGCCCTCCCCCACCCACCGCCCAGGGAACGTGCAGGAACCAGGGACTTATCAAGACAAAGAACAAAAGTCGTGGGGGAAAGAAGCCAAGAGCCATCTCCACTGTGGGGTAGGGCCCTTCAGCTTCGCCCCTTTGAAATTTCAAATTCCAGTTTGTGGACAAAGTCCTAACTTTCTCACAATATAGGTCCCCAACCACTGTCCAAACTCCAGTCCAGGCAGCCAGCAGGCCTGAGGACGCTTCCTTTGGCAGCTCCTGTGGTCCGGGGGGAGGGGTCCCAGGCCAACTGGGGTCTGCCAGGCCATCCCTGCAGCCTCCTGCCACCCCCGGGGACCCCTGCCTTCCATCGGAGAGGACAGTCCTCTTCCTGGAGCTGGGATCTGATGCCCGCTGGTGCCGACCGCAGACACCAGGTAGGCCTCCTCCTCCCTGTTCTGGGCCGTTTCTCCCCTGTGAGCTCCTGAAACGCTGCTTCTACCACTTTCCTCACCCTGGGCACAGGCCATGGTTTCACCCAAGCGTGATCTCACAGGACCTCAAGACCAGAAAGGGTGTCTCAGCCAATCCCCACACTTGGTGGACAGAGACCCTGAGCCCCCAGGGGACTGGCAGCTGGCTACAAGGTCCAACCGTAGACCCAGGGCCCCTCACTGAGCCCCAGGCTGTAGAAGGGACATGCTCAAGGTCATGCGGAAGTGGTGAGGAGCTTCGCCTTAACAGGAAGGCCACGAGCTCTGTGAGGGCCCTTGAGGACCCTGGCACAGCCTCCTTGGATGTGGGACAGTGGTGTATATGTTCACTCGGTGCCTAGTGGCCAGTGGGTTGCCATGGAAGTACTGCTGAGAGGAAGATGAGGGAGCTCGGGGCTGAAGGCCAGTGGGCTTGGAAGGAAACAACATTCATGTGGTTAACTGATAACTGAGCCCCATCCTTAGGCCTCCAGAAGCCTCCTTCCTCCCTGTCCTCAGCACAATTAAGATGAACTTACCTGCCTGCTAATCATTGCTGAGCCTGTTGATTTTGCCTTAAAAAATTAACTGGGCATGAGTTTGCGGTTTGCCTCACTCCTAACCCTGAAAAGGCCGGGGTGGGCAGGAGGCCGCCAGGGTTATGCAAGAGGCTGTGGCCTCCCCACGCACAGCCAGAGGCCTCCTCTGCTTGCCCTCCAAAGGGTCGTCGGTTTTGCTGAAGAGTCAACAGTCTGCTTGTCCCCCTCCGCTCTGGGTCCTGAGCAAATTTGCTCTATTACCAAAGACAGATAAAGGCCACTGGGGGGAAGCTTTCCAAACAGAGATGCGAGGCGGCAACTTTTGAGCTTGGGATTCTAGAATCCTGCAGTGTCAGAGCTGGGAGAGCCTTTAGAAGGAGATGGCCTGGGGCTTCAGGCTGGGTTCTGAGGTTCCCAGGAGCCAAGGTTGGCGGGCAGTGTGCACAGGCCCCACTTCACCCAGTGCCTGCCTCTCCGCTGTGCTGTTTCTTAACATTTTATTTGAAAGGCTGAGGTGGCTGCGAAAATGAGAACCGTTAAACAGCCAGTCCTGACTCATCCCCTTACACTGTGCGGACGAGGAGATGGAGGCCAGAGTGGGGAAGGGGTTTATCCAAGGACAGAAGGTCACCCCCGGTGTCCCTGGTCTCCATCTAGAATAGGGAAGACAGGAGCTCTCTCAGGGACTCGATGATGTGTTCTGGACGTTAGTGACCAAGATGGCACTGAAACGCCCTCCTGCACCATTCACCCTCCCTCCCAGGGCTGGCTGGATGCAGAGGGGCGCCCGGGAGCCATCGGAAGGACCAACTCAGGGAACTTCACCTGTCCTGTGGGCCCTCAAGGAGCTGCCAGGAGCTATAAGCCAGAGGCTCCAAGTTATAACCTGTTCAGGCACATCCTCTCTCTAGTGGCATCAGGCCGTAGAGAAAGCAGCAGAGCTCTGCCCCGACTCTCTTCACCTCTCTGGGCCTCCGTTTCCTCACCTGTAGACCAGGGCTAACAATCTCTAACTCACAGGGGTAGTCGTGAGGATGAAATGGCCTGAGATACATGCAATGAGAACCGTGCCGATGCTGATAGAGCTGTTTGGGGGGCTTTCCGTGTGCTAATCACTAATCCTCACCACACTCTGGGAGGAAGGCATTGTTTTTACCACGGGCTGGCTTCAGCAGGCACATGGGCTAAAATGTACCATTTTACAGACCTGAGGCACAGAGAGGTTGAGTCATATGCCCAGGCTCACACAGCTTCTAAGGAGCAAGAGCTGGGGTTCCAATCCGATCAGTCTGGCTCCAGAGTCGGAGCTCCTTCAGGGCAGGCACACAGCAAGTGCTCAATGAAAGCTGGCCAGTATGATGGTAAAATAAGCTCCCTCCCAAGGCGCATGCGGGCTTTGTGCACGGGCTGTGAGGGCTGGAAGGCAGGAGAAGGAAGATGTGTCTGGGTTGGAGCGGTCAGGAATGGATTCCTGGAGGAGGTGGCATCCTGGACAGAGGAAATGTCCAGAAGTGGAGAACATGGTGGGTGATGGCGGAAGGGTGTGGAAGCTGCTCTGGCCAGAGAGCAGGGCATTGTGGGAGACGCAGACCCCGAGGCTCGAGAGGTGAAGTAGAGAGCGTGGTCTGGAAAGTGATCGGGAAGGACAGGGGAGACTTGGGTCAGTGTGGGCAGGGCCTCCCCACAGGCTGCCTCCTGCCCGTGGCTGTGACTTCTGGTCTGAGGCTGTTGCTGTCTGCTGTCCTGTTTATGTTCCTCCCTCCTGGTTGTGATCCTGACTTTATCTTCCGAAGTGACCTTGGGCGTTAGATGGGGCCTGTCCAGCCCCCGTGGGGCCTGAGGACGATGGGGAGCCCATGCCTGGCTCAGGCCCTGCTCTTGGGGTGAGAGATGAACCCACATCCCCGAAACCACCCATGGTCTCCCTGCACCCTGTTCTGAAGGGTCCAGGGATTTGCGGTGGAATGAAGTGTTTGGGAGTCCTCAGACTCAGGCCAGGCTCACTGCGTACAGTTGCACAGGTTGCTCACTGCACAGAGGTGCTCTGGCTAAGGGGGCAAGTGGAGGTGGAAATCCAGCCCTATTCCACTTACCAAGCCAAGTGCCCCTGGAGATTCACCTGCCCAGAGTGGGCTGCCTTTGACTTATTTTCACAAAGGCTCTGCGTGAGCCCTGCCCCAGCTCTGTTTCCAGCTACTGTGTGACCTTGGGCAAGGTCATTTCCCTCTCTGACCTTGGTTTCCCATTTGAGAAGTTGTCTAGCATAAAGCAGAGACAGCCCTGATGGTGAAATAGAATCACCTGGGTGGGACCTTTAAAAAATATTGATGCCCAGGCCCCATCACTGATGATAAAATCTTGGGGTAAGGGTGGGTGGGTGAGGGGCGTCAGTAGTTTTTGAAGTTCCCAGGTAATCCTGATGTGCAGCCAAGATTGAGACCCACTGTAGGAGGGCTTGAAATTTGGAACCAGAAAGGTCTACATATGCATCCAAGTTCTACAACTTACTAGTTAGCAATTTCAGTGAGTTTCAGTTTGCCTATCTATAAAATGGGGACAATGACAACTTTCCCATAGAGTCAGAATGTCGATTCAACAAGATGACCGTCCGACAGTGCTTGGCACTGTGGCCGGCACGTAGGAAGCTCCTGAATCTTGGTAGCCATGGTCATTTATTTTGCCGCTGGCCAAGTGAGATTGACTTAAAATAAAGGGCCCAA
This sequence comes from Lyroderma lyra, assembly GCA_004026885.1. Taxonomy (NCBI): domain Eukaryota; kingdom Metazoa; phylum Chordata; class Mammalia; order Chiroptera; family Megadermatidae; genus Lyroderma; species Lyroderma lyra. The sequence continues at coordinate 116,785 of PVJL010004066.1, forward strand.
GGATGCAGAGACTCGGAGTCAGGCTTTTTCTGTTCCTTGAATCAAGTCCTAGTGCATGGCTCTCAATCCTGGCTGCACCCCTGTTTCATTATTGAGGTTTGTGCGATTATTGTTTGTTATTTTACCTAATTTGTTAAAAAAATTTTTCAATGTATTTTTGAATCGATACTACATTCCCATGGTTCAAAAATTAAAACAATACAAAAGGTGCACTTTGAGAAGTCTTGCTTCTGCTCCTGTCTCCCTGTCTGCTGCCCACAAGTCCACTGCCTTTGTCACCAGAGGTAATCAGCTCTCTGACTTCCTTATCATCCAAGTTTCCTTTATGCAGACCAGGCAGCAAATAAGATCATATAGCATCGTCTCCCAACCCTTACACTGTTCTGAACCTTGTTTTGCTCGTTTAGTAGCATGGCCTGCTACTAGCAATAGCAGTTGCAAGCAAGCTTTGAGGAAAGAAAGGTTATGTATTGCCCCCTTCACAGGTGAGGAAACTGAGGCTGAGATTGCTAAGACAGTGGTGTTGGAGCTCTCTCCCTGGCTCCAGAGACAATGTTTGTTCCCCTGCCCCAGTGTGGCCTCTTCCAGGAAGCCTGACAGCGTGCTTTGGAGCCCGGCCTAAATCTCTGCCGAGCAGACTTGGCAGGAGGTGGGGTGGGGGTGAGCTGTGAGGGCCTCCACTGTGTCCAAAGTCACAGAGGGGCTAAAGCAGGAAAAAAAGTATTTCAAGTCATCCAGATGGTAACCCAGTGAAGGGATGTCCCCTGGATGGGACAGGTAGGGCCTGGTGGCCTTGCCCTCCAGCTGTGGGGTGATTGCCAGGAACTCGCTGCCAGCCTCAGGCTGTGTGGGTGGCAGGGGAGGGGAGGGAAGGGAAGACGAGTGTGGCTGATGGGACAGGCCCAGGTGAGAGGGGACTCAGGGGACCCTATACCTGGAAGTCAGGGAGGAGGATTTGGAATTCAAGGCAGAGGGGACAATGACATTTTAAGCAAATGTTTTCTCCTCGGGCAACCTCAGGGCCTGCTTCAGTTCACTGACTCACTGACCTTAGATGAGTCTCTCCCCCTCTCTGTGCCTCTGTTTCCCCAAAGTCAAAGTGAAGGAGATTAGGTAGCTGGTCTTTAGGTAGCTTTGAGCACCCCTAAAGGACACCTTGTTGAGGAAATCTGAATCCTGCCTTGATGAGAATGGGGTCAGCCCCACAGGGGCCCTGGGCCTTCTTGGGGTGGGAACTGGGGTACAAGGTTTCTATGCCGCTCCAAAATCCAGACCCCTCCCCTGGGTCCTGTGTCTCTCACCCACCATCCTGTCTTCCTCGCCAGGTAGATGAGGAGTCGGGACCATACCTGGGGGTTCCCGGGGGAAGCCCTGGCCCTGGTCCGACATCCTCTTCCTGGTGCTATGGGGTCCCGCACAGTGGGCAAGCTCTTCATCCTTGAGCGAGCTTCCAGCTTCTGCTGCCACCCAGGCATCCAAGACCCTGTGAGGGCTGCCGGCCAGAGTTAATCTCTTAATACTGGTCACAATGAGATTTCAGGGATGGTGGGAGGCGGTCTCCATGGTAACTGCAGACCCCCCACACCCCATTCCTGCTTCCCCCAGGACCCAGGCAAGGAATTAGCCACAGGGCTCAGCAGGGGGGTCCTAGAGACCCAACCCAAACAGGAACGGGAGACAGTGCTGGACCGCTGGACTCCCCGCCCTCCTCTTGTCTCTCTGGAGGGCTTGAGACAAACAATACCCCTCCTACTACTTCAATGTTCTGTCAAACTAGACAGAGCCTTATTCACAAGGAGCACCCCATCACCTATCTGAGCCTCAGTTGTTTTTTCCAATTGGGGTGATAATCCTTCACCCAGAGACTTTTCTAGAAGAACAGTGTCTGCTAGACCTGAGTTCAAAGCTAGGCTTTTTCCACTCAGTAAACCTAGGAGGCCAATCATTTCACTTCGTTGAGCCTCAGTTTCCTCATCTATACAATGGGCACAATCACTGAATGCCTGGTAAGCACTCATCCTCAGTGATTATGAGTCTCCTCCTCACCTCTTTATGATCCCCGTTCACACTGCATATCTGCCCCCCACACACAGCCACTTGCCCCTTCCAGAACCCCACAGCCCCTGTCTTGTCTCTCTGGTTTTTGCACATGCCGGACCTTCTGCCCACAGCAACTGTCACATCTCTCTCTTCAAATCCTCATCCTCTAAGTCCCATCTTAGTCATTGTCCTCTGGGCAGTCCTGCAGGCTCTGGCAGGGTCAAGGCTCCTCCTCTGTGCTCCCACAGCCCCCAAACTTCATCCAAATTTAATCAAATGTTGGTTACTTGTTATTTGCCTGCCTCTTCCGCTGGACTGTGCCCCGTTTTACCCTTATATTCCAAGGACCCAGCTGGCACTAAAAACATAATGGATTGGATGGATAATGAGTGAATGAATGGAGGAATTTGTCCATCCAATCATTCAACATTTACTCAGTACCTTCCAAATACACTGCTGTGGGTGTTTGAGCAAATAAAAATATAGGGTGCCCAATTAAACTTGTATTTCAGATAAACAATGGCTAATTCTTTTAGTATAAGTATGTGCCAAATAATGCATGGGACATTCTGTTGTTTGTCCTCAAGCTCAAATGTAACTGGGCGTTCTGTATTGTATCTGGCCATCCTATTGCCTCCCTCGCAGAGCTTACATTTCGATGGGGCAGTCCCGTAGAAACAGTAAGCAAGTAATTAAATAAAAAGGAAGAGAATTTCAAATAGTTGTTAAATTCAGTTCAGACGAGACAGTACAATGTGACAGCGCCTGGGGACATTAGGGGGCATCTCTGGATAGGGTGATGATCTCTGAGTTTATGACCTTTACCGGCTTGAGACAGAAGCTCCAGCGAGGTGCTGCTTCGTTAAGTCCTTTGAAGGCCTTAAAGGGCACCGCGGAGGCCGTTGAACTTGAGAGCAGGGCTCAGACGCGGGCGGAGGGCGCAGCCGAGGGAGGCGGGCTGCTGGGTCTCATTTGACACTCCACGATTCTGTAATTTGGAACTGGGCCTTCAGAAACGTTCGCGAACCCGCAGCCCCACCCCTTGGTCAGCCAATGTCCTCTGCGGGGCTGAGAGCAGGAGGAAGGGGCCGCAGGCTTTGTGCAGAGAAGCGTGGCCACCTGGGCAGGAGCTGGGAGCCCTGACTTCGTCACCCTTACACCCACCCCTGTTCTAAGATTGCCCTGGGGCGCCACGAGGAGCCTGAGGACGTCCCAGCGGCCCAGAGGCGCCGCCGCACGTTTTGCGCGCCTTGGGCTCCTCCTAGTGGCCAATGTAGAAACTGGCTCTCAGAAACCTTTCAATAACCGCAATGGGCTTCACCAATCACAGCGAAGGTTGCATTACAATCCCACCAATCACAGGTCAGACGGACTACGTCTCTCCGGACCCCGCGGAAGACAGCGGGACACCGTCACACATCACAACATGCACATGCGATTGCACCAATCAGAACGCAAGCTTTTAAAATCGGTTCCCGAAGGCCGGTATCTCGTTACCATTGCACCAAATACGAAATTTATATTCCTCACACGCGGTAGCAACGTGCAGGCGCTTTTAAAGAGTATCCCAGGCTTTGTGCTGGCTCCGTGTGAAATCCCACGCTTGCATTCAAGGGTATTTATACATCTTAATATTTAATAATACTAATATCATTAAATAGCCTACATCCCATTATAAAAATTAATATGTGGGTCCAGGAAGAGTGGGAAAAGTATGACCTTTGGAGTTAGACACACCTGAATTCGAGTCCATTTACTCGCTTTGTAAAGTAGGGCAATTCACTTCCCTTTCTCAGTCTTTAAAAGAGAGTAATAACAATGCCTATGTTAATTGTCATATTCTGTTCATTTCACCCCTGTCTGTTATTCAAGTCAAAATCCTGGAAGTCACCATCTCTGTGAACTCCCTCTCAACTCATCAGAAATTCCAGTTCTTACCACCTCCAGCCGTGCCCCCCATTTTCATCATCTTCTTGTCTCCCCCACAGTCAGCCTTGCCCCCTGTCCCCATCATCCCTCCAGGTCTGCAACAGGCTGTTGTTCACTTCTCGTTCCTCTGTTCTGGGTCCCCCCCACCCACCCACTCTTCACCCAGGGGCCAGGGATGATCTTGTACCAACAGGTCTCTCCTTTACTTAAACGTTTACAGTTTTCTATGCATTTTTTAACAAAACTCACAAAATTCAGAACTCCCATGGACTGTGAGGGCTGCCTGATCTTGTTTCTATTTCTCTACATCTCCGACCTCATTTCATTTCACTCACTGCCACCCCAGGGGCTGCAGCCACACTAACCTTTATTGTTGTTGTAGTTTTGTTTTTCTTTCCTGTCTTACAACATTTCTACATCTCCACCCCCATTAAGGAGACAATCTGTTGTTTACCCTGGGGTGCACTCCACATCTTGAACAGTTTAAAATTAAACACATAGGATAATAGCTGCTTAACAGATATTTGTTGGATGAATGGCTGAAAAGAGTTTTGTAACTGATGTAATGTACATGAAGCGCTTAATACATACTAGATTGTCCATGAAAAGGACTATGCTCATGGTAGAAAAATTGTAATGTAAAACAAAAAGAGATTAAAAATGTGCTCCTACATTTGAAAGGGTCCAAACTCGTATTAACCAGGGTTACTCGACCTCAGCACAGTTGACGTTTTGGCCTGGATGATTCTTTGCTGTCAGTGCTGGGTTGTCTGGTGCATTTTGTAAGATGTTTAGCAGCATCTTGGGCCTCTACCCACTAGATGCCAGTAGCACCCAGCCCCCTTGAGGTATGACAGTCAAAATTATCTCCAGACATTGCCAAATGTTCCTTGGGTTTCAAAATCACCCCTGATTGAGAACCACTGTGTTAGGCCGCTGGGCTTAATAGGAAATTTTCTCCTATAAGTCTGCGTCTCAATTTTTGGTGTCCATAAGAATCATCGACAGTCCTTATTCAAAATTCAGATGCCTCAGGGCCTACCTCCAGGCTCCAGGGTCAGCAGTGCGCCCAGGTATCACACGGTCAGTGAGCTTCCGGGACGCTTCTGATGCTTGGAGCCCTCAGACCCCAGTTTGAAAACTCCAGGAAGCCGCCCTGATAACCAGGTAACTAAGCATTGGGGGAGGCTCCCTTCTCCCTTAGACCCTGTCCTTGAATTTCTCTCCTTTCCAATTACCCATCCCTGGATATGTATTCAAAGTAGTGACAGAACCAAATCCTCGCTCAGCCAAAATGCCTCATCTGCCTTCAGGGAAGAAACAAAAGCTGACCACAGAGTTCAGCTGAACCCGCTTATGAAATAACAGCACCCACAACCCAAAGGAATCTTGAGGTGCTGCCTGGGAGTATTGGCTTAAGAGAATGGTGTTGTCAGACAGTCTCTGGTCTGTGAGAGCAGGTCCTGAAGGTCACATGTTGGGGCTGGTCATAGTGGTCAAAGACAATCAGACCAATCCAATGAGTTAGGACTCTACCTTTGTAGACCCATCTTTCAGGCTCTTTTATTCACAGTGTCTCTGTGGGCTGTTCTCAACTATTCCATGTCTCTCCTTTTAAGCACATGACAGGATTATACTTTCTTATTGCCTTTGAAGTTAGTTGGGACCATGTGACTTGTCTTGGCCAATGAAATGTGAGTAGAAACAGTCAGTATGACACTGGGGCAGCAAATTTAAGAGCCGGTGCAGGAGCCGGTGCTGTGGTTGTCGTGGAAGCAAGGGTAGACATGGAGTCATCAGGATGAGAACACCCTGCTGACCTATGACAGAGGTACTGTGAGCAATAAGTGTCCATTGTGTTAGCCACTGAGACTTGGGGAGGTTTGTCTCAATGCAGAATAACCTCAACCTAACATGACCAAACACAGTCTTTCCAGTGAAGTTTCTCTGACCATTATGAAAACCACCTATGCCATTAATGTTTTTCTTATAGCAACTCCCTTATTTTAACCTAGATTTATTTTAGAAGGAAATGTTATCACTATCAAATGAAATACCATAACTATCATAAGTAGAAAGCAATGGGAAAACAACAGAATGAAAAACTATTATTATAGTCTGACTCCATACTGTTGTCTTTTAAAGCCTCTGGGTTCTTGATCTTACCATTCTTCTTTATAAAAAAAGGGGGGGTTGAGGGAGATCCCTAAGTGTATGTCAATCTTTTGGACCCCCAAAAGCTGTCTGAGATTGTAAGATAGTTACAGGAAGCACAATATAGAGGACAAGAGCACATATTCTGGAGCCTTGAATTCTGGGCTTGAATTCTGCTTCTGCCATGGACTGCCTGTGTGATCGTGGGCAAGTTACTTAACTGCTCTGTTACTTTGCAAAATAGGAAAGATAATGATGTGTGTGTTATTGAGTTGTTGTGGGGATTATTTTTTGGCAATATATAGAAAGGGCTTAGAACTGTGCTGGCACATAGTGAGTATTACACAGATGTTAGCTATAAAATAAGGGCAGGATCACGAGCCAGAGGCATTTGGAGAAATGTTTGAATTCGATGAAAAGGAAGAAAAATCCTTCTCATTGGTTAAAACTAAATCACCAGGACAGTGTGGATGGGAAGAGTTGCTTTAGCAACAGGAGACACGACAAAGTTCTGAGGTTCTACTTGGTGATGATTGCCCAAACCCGTACCCCAGTCTCACGTGCTGTTAGCAAGGATGCTGTGCTCAAGTCAAAGGAGCCCTCTGTATTCTACCCTTAAAGGACCAGACATGAACAATGTGTTTGATTTCAATTTTAATAAGAACACTTAAAGCTTTCCTAGGAGGGGATGGGGTGAGAAAACCATGCCCTTTGGAGGATAACTGAAGATCCAGAAGAGTTCCGGGCTGGCTGTTGGAAAAGGGGAGGGGACAGTGTAGCAGGCTGGTCAGGGCCAGTGCCTTTGAAATGTCTGTGGTACCATTTACATAGCTGCTTGACCTTGTAAAAATTATAAACCCTCAAACTTTCTTTGCTTCATCTGCAAAATAATAATGAATAATAGCACCTCAGGATCAACAAATAGATGCTGCAGGGAGGAAGGTTTGTGCTCAAAATGGAGACAATTTTCCTACCCGATATAGTGCTTCTCTGCGGGGGAAAGCTGCTCTATTAAGTAGTGAGCATCTGGTCACTGGGAGTATCAAGCCCAAGCTAAATGTCAGGGAGGATGGTGAAAGGACTCTAGCAATGGATCAGAGGTTGAATCAAAGTAGCATCTACCAGGTGCAAGAGTCTTAAATAAAATCCAATCAAAACCAAATTCATGTAATAACTATGGTGTACACCTGAAACTAATAGACTATTGTATGTTAGCTATATTTTAATTTAAAATATATATTTTTAAAAACCAAATTCATGTTGGGACAACTGGATATCCACATGCAAAAGAATGCAGTTGGACTCTTAGTTTACACCATATACAAAAATTAGCACAAAATGGGTTAAAGACCTAAACATAAGAACTAAAACTATAAAATTCATAGAAGAAAACATAGGAGCAAATATTTATGACATTGAATTTGATAACAATTTTTTGGATATGACACCAAAAGCACAGGCAATGAAAGAAAAAAATAGATAAACTGAACTGTATCAAAATTAAAAATTTTTGTGTCCCGAAGTACACTATCAACAGAGTGAAAAGGTAACCCACGTAATGGGAGAAAATATTTGCAAATCATATATATGATAAAGGGTTAATATCCAGACTATATGGAAGTTTCTATAACTCAACAATTAAAAAAAATAAACAACCCAATTTTAAAATGGGCAAAGGACTTGAATAGAGATTTCTCCAAAAAAGATATACAAATGAGCAAGAAGGACATTGAAAAATGCCCAATATCACTAATTGTTAAGAAAAATACAAATCAAAACCATAATGAGATACCACTTCATACCCTTTAGGATGGATATCTTTTAGAAAACAGGTAAGTTTTGGCAAGGATGTCTAGAAATTGGAAACCTTTTGTACCATGATGGAAATTAATGCATGCAGCCATAATGAAAACAGTATGGCAACTCTTTAAAAAATTAGAACTAGAATTACCAATATGATCCAGTATTTCCACTTCTAGGTATATACACAGAAGAACTGAAAGCAAATTCTGAAAAACATATTTTTACATCTATTTAATAGCGACATTATTCTCAATAGTCATAAGGTAGAAGCAATCCAAGTGTCAATTGACAGATGAATGGGAAAACAAAATGTGAGATAAATACTTGATCGAGTATTATTCAGCCTTAAAAAAGAAGGAAATTCTCATGCATGCTACAACATAAATGAACTTTGAGTACTTCATGCTAAGCAAAATAACCTAGTCACAAAAGGGCAAATACTGTATGATTCCACTTACGTGAGGTACCCAGAATAGTCAAATTCATAGACAGAAAGCCAAAGGAAGGGGCTGGAGGGAGAGCGGACTAAAGAGTTATTGTCTAATGGATACCGAGATGCAGTACGGGAAGATGAAAACCATGTGAGAGGTGAATGGTGGTGATGGTTGTATAACGTATCCGTAATGCCTCTGAATTGTACCCTTAAAAGGGCTAAAATACTAAATTTATGTTATGGCTATCTAACTACAATTTTAAAAAATTTCAACAAGTATAAGATGCATATACTGCATCATGGCCAAGTTAGGTTTATTCCAGGGATGAAAAATGGTTTAATATTAGAAAATCTGTTAATAAATTAGGGAACTAAAGGAGGAAAAAAATGTGATTATCTCTGTATGTGCACAAAAGCAGTTAAGACAATTCAACATTAATTGTGATTTAAAAACAAACAAAATTTCTAGCTTACTTAACAGAAACTTTTTAAAACTCAGTAACATCACCTACCTAAAACCTAAAGCAGCTATTACACTTAAAAAGGTCAAAGTGTTCCTTTAAAGTCCAAAATAAAACAAGGTTCCCCACTGTGGCAGAAGCTGTGAATTGTTCTATATTATCTAGTCTCCCTGTCTTCCTTTGTAACAGAATCTCTGATTTTTCTACATGGAGGCCCACCCGCCACAAAGGCTTGTCTCGAGCCTTCCTTTGAAGCTAGGTGAGACCATGCACGTGAACATGTTCTGGCCAATAAAATAGAATCAGAAAAGTAGTTTGGAAGCTTCCAAGAACTTTTCTTAAAAGACAGGTGGAACATGACTTGTACTCCCTTTCCTTTCTTGTCCCTTGCTCCATCTTTCTACCTGTGACATGGATGTGTGGCTTGGAGCTCTGGCAGCCATCTTGGACCATGAGCTGAAGACCTCATGGGGATGGAAGAGCATTATAGCTGGAAGGAGCCCGGGTTCTAAGGACTGCCTTGGGGAAGAGCTGTCATTATGAACCTGACACTGCCGACTTCTGGACTTTTACGTAACTGAGGAATAATCTTCCATTTTAAACTATTGCTATTTTGTGTCTTAGCTACTCAGACAAACAAAACCCTGTCTGATATACCCTTTATCACTGCTTCTATTTGCTATTTTACTGGCAGCCCTGGCAATGCAATATGACAAGAAATTAAAAACAGATCTAATAAGAGAATTTAACAAGGTTGGTGGATACATTTTCAGTATATTGAAAGCATTTGGTTTGCATACACTAACATCAGCAAATAAGATTCAATTAAAAACCGTGACAGCAATAGAAATTATAACTTATCTAGGAATTAATGTAACAAAAGACCTTGTACGTTACAAAAGACCTATTGTAATCTTATGTATTAATACTAACACACTTTATTGAAAAACATAAAAGCAGATTGATATAAATGAAGACCTATGTAAATGAATCATGTTCATGGCAGAAGGATTCATTATGTAAAGATGTCAATTACTTTAAATTAATCAATAAATTCAATGAAATTCCAATTAAAGCCCAACAAGACAACCTCACTTGTCAAATTGCAAGCACTCAAAATAGGATGTCTTCATTGAAATCTAATGGAGGAGACAAATATGCCAGTGGTCTTCGATCTTTGTTCTCTCTTGTTCAATCTAATCCTAAAATTTATATGAATGAGCAAAGAGAAGAGACATGATGGTGTTAAAGAACGATTATATATAAAGAGGGCATAGTCTACAATATGTAAAGCTATAACTGCACTGTCCTATCTGGTAACCACTAGCCACATGGGGCCATTGAGCATTTGAAATGTGACCAGTTCAAATTGAGATGTGCTGTAAGTGTAAAATACTTCAATTTTATTTTGAAGACCTGGTATAAAAAAAGAATGAAAAATATCTCATTAATTATTTTATTGATTAGCTATTCAAATGATATTATTTTATTTATATTGTTTAAATAAAACATTATTAAATAATTTCTACTGTTCCTTTTTGGACTTTTAAAAGAATGAAACCTTTTATTTTGGTATAATTGCAGATTTACTCTCCAGTTTTTTTCTTGTTTAACTGTGACTGCTAGAGATAGATAAGTGAGACAGAAGAGAGCCTAGAAACAGATATACATGTATCTGAAAATGGGAGACAAATGTGATGGTATTGCCCCTTAGTCAAGAAAGGATGTCCTGTTTAGTAAGTGGTGCTGGGCCAATTGGCTATTCATATGAAAAAAATGTAATGGCATCTCTATTTCATACCATGCACGAAAATCAATTCCTATGGAATAAAGACCTAAATATGAAAAATAGAGTTCCCTGATGGTGTAGTGGCTTAAGGCTTCGACGCTGGCGCTGTCAGCACTGCGGCCTGGGTTCGATTCCCAGTCAGGGAACTACCCACATACCAAAAAGTCAATAAATAAATAAATAAATAAATAAGAAAAATAGAAATGAAACTTATAGAAAATACTTAGCATAAATATCTTTATGATCTGAGGGCACTGCAAGATTTTATAGGCAAGATACAAAAAGCACAAATCATAATGGAAAAGATTATTAAACTAAATGACCTTATTTATTATTTAAATAGAATTTAACTACATTATAGTTATCAACTCTGTACGACAAATGATTTTCTAAAGAGAATGAAAAAGACAAGCTACAGACTGAGCAAAGGTATTTTCCACTAATATAGAGGAAAAGGATTTGTATTAAAATTAAATAACTCCTTCAAATTGATAAGAAAAGATAAATAATGCAATAGAAATATGGGTTAAGGATATGCACAAGTAGACCCGCAGAAGAAACTCAAATGACAAAAAAAGCCTCTCCCGCTCTGGTGACAGGAGAAATGCCAATTCTCTTTTTACACTCATCATCTTTCAGAATCAAGTGCTGGTGAGGATGTGGACCAACCAGGATTTCTGGACACAACTGACTCAAGTGGTAGTTGGTGGGCAAGAGGAAGCAATTTACCAATCTCTCATCAAAGTGAAGATGCCCATTGTCTGAGATCCAGAAATTCAACTCCCCCACGTATCCTAGAGAAACTCTCACCCACAGGTATAAGAACGTTCTTCATAGCAATGTTTAAAATAGTGAAAAATGACAACAACCAGAATAAATACACAGAGTCCGGCAGAAGTCGTACCCTTTTAGAGTTGTATATCAGTAAAATAGAATGATTTCTTCTGCTAGACACTTGGAGATTATTAGTATAGCGAAGTCCTGATGCCAAGTCTCACCCAGTAGGTGTACATATTTGAGTTAGACAGATGACATTGCAGAGGGAGAAAGCCCTCCTCCCCCACCTGTGTCCTCTGCGGCGTTACTTGTGCTGGACCCTGCACTTGGGCTATTCATACACAGCATTTTCAGTGAGTGTCCTGGTGCTACTTGTATCCACACGGGAAGATGCAAAGAGCTATGATATGAGTGCATAAAAGGAAGTTGCTGAAGGATATGTACAACATACCATTTGAATACATTTTCCAGATATGCAAAATAACATGACACATTATCAATGTAATTATGCATAGTAAAGGCATAAAAACCTGTCTGGAAGTGATAGACACCAAACATTGACAGTGGTCCCCTCTGAGAAGGGTGGCAGGGTGACGAGCTCAGGGATGAGCACGGGGGGCTCCAACTCGAAGTGTAGTGTTTCATTTCTCATTAAAACAAACAAAAATGGAATCCAGTGAAAATAGGGCCATGCAGTAGGATCCGACAAAACGGAGTGCTGCGTACATCAAAGTTCCCATAATAGTATCATTCTCTACATTTGTCTACATGTTTTCATATTTCCTACTTAAAAAGAAGAAAAAATATGAAAAAAAGAATTCAGTCTTTCTATGTACCAGCAACAGGATTTAGCACTATAAGTTTTAAAATCATGCGATTTAAAATATCTACGAAATTCCTTCTGGGAAAAAAACCTCGGAATGAGCCTAAGCTGTAGCGTTTCTGTTAGGGAGCAGGGGCAGCTTTAAAGGGTGGCGAACTAACGCGGGCACGCTGGAGGCCTCTCTTGGAGTGTCCATGGCGCTGTTGTGCTTTTAGGGCTCCGAGAAGTTCTCCAATAATGAAATTTGTACAGTCTCCTTTAATCCAGCATTTTCCAAATGGCTGACAATGGAATCCTTCCTGTCCGAGGGGCCTGGCCTTGGGAAAGGCTGACCTGGTGACCTCCAAGTCGTCCTCCAATTCTCACAGTCGCCATTCTAGTTTTGGCTCTGCCACTAAGTTGCTATATGACTTTGGCCAAATCACCTTTCCTCTTGGGGCCTCAGTTTATTAAGATATGAAATGGGCGTGTGAAGTTTAGACTCTTAAGATCTCTTACCCATTCCTACCTCTAAAACCCCATGTTGGAGCCCAAAGGTAGGATGATGATATTTCCATTTAATTTTATTCTTCTCTCAAATAACTTTATTATTTACTAAAGCAGGTTCATAGTAGAAGAATTATAAAAATGAATAGAAGTAAAATATAAAAAGAATTCAATTTATTCCACATGCGATTGTGGGCTCTTTTTAAAAAGGGGTGATGACAAATAGCATTTATGGAGCACTTACAAAAGCACTATGCTAGGATAGATCTAGTTTTATCCTCATTTTGCAGAAGATGAGACTGAAGGTCAGAGAGGTAAAGTCACTTGCACAAGGTCACACAGCTTTCATGATTCTAACCATGTCTTCCTGGCTCTGCAACACAAGTTCTCATCCACTACCATATAAAGCCTCTCCATGTGAAGGGGGTTCATCACTGCAACAATTCTCTTTTCCTCCCAGGTCCCTAAATCCTTCAGGGGTCTCTCATCTCTCCAGAGAAGCTGTAGACATTATCAATTCCAAGTGCAAAGTCAGTGTCTTCACTGCGGAAGGACCCATGCCCCCTCCCCCAACTCAGTCTACCTTCACTTTATCTCTAGAGCAACTATGATTTCCCCTGAAGAAGAGGGAAATAATAAGCCTCCCCACACCCCAACTCCATCCCCACCCCCAAATCACTGGATTTGGGGTAAGTTTGGCAGGCTGGAGACCATTGTCTTCTGTGAATGTCTGATAAAGAAAACACAGTGGCTGCAAGATGAAGGCCAGGAGGTGAGATTTCCTAAATGGAGAATTCTAGATGACAGGCCTGGAGTTCTGGAGCCTGGGTCCTCCTGACTGACAGGCAGACAACCAGGGTGGGGACACCAGAGATAATTGTGGGGTGGGAGAAGAACCAGCCCCAGGCAGAAGTCCAAGCGGTTTGGCTAGGGCTGGTCTATTCAGAATGGGACATGGAGGCAGGATGCGTTAACAGTGAACTTGGTCCAAGGGGCTAGGGCAGCACGGTCCAACAGAAATATCATACGAGCCACATACATAATTTTAAATGTTCACATTAAAACGTTGTAAACCTGTGAAATAGATCACTTTCACAAATAATGAGCTTCCTCTTGGCCAGCAACCAGGTGTCCTCAATGCCCAGCTAGGTAACAGAAATACATGGAGTGGATGGGCGATAAGCAAATTTCACACCTTCCCTTAAGGAAAACAACGTAGCAAACACAATGGTTTATGTTCTGTTCGTTATATAACGTCAGTGTAGGGACCCTGAGGAATGGTGGGGACTGTGGCACATTAGAGAAAGCACCCCCATCTAAGTTAGCTCCAGTGCCTCTGCCTCACCGGGATGGAGAACCAGCGTTGCTAAAACTTTCTTTCTTTCTTTTTTTTTTTTTTTAAAGAAGCTGGCAGTTGGGAATTTTAAAGGTTAGCAGTCAATCCAGATTTTATTTAAAAAAAATAAAAAAACAAAAAACACCTGAGTGGGCCGAATCTCAAGCTCTGGTCTCCCTTAAACACTTGTCCATGTTTTACAGAAGAAACTGAAGTTCAGAGTGGTTAAAAATATTCCAGACTCACAGCAAAGGTAAAGCTCTGGCTCTTCAGGTCATTTCTGCTACGTCAGCCAATAACCAACACTGATTTTTTTCACTATTCTTACTGAGAATTTACTAGGCGCCAGGCTCTGTGCTGAACATACGCCACCATAAAGGAGGTTCCGTTCAGGATGCCAGACTTGGAGAGGGGAGACGTGGGCTCAGAAAGATGGAGTAAACCGCCTAAGATCACACGGTGGGGCTCGAACCCGGGTCCAAATCTGATTATAAGACTCTAGGTACCTGCTCTGGCTACACTCCCTTTCACCTCAGTGCACTGAGAACCAACCTCAGAGACCAGGGGACCTGGTGGTTTTCATCCTGGGGCTACTCCCAAGGGGCTGGGGCTGCGGGGTGGGCAGCTTCCTGCTCCTCCGCACTCCCCTGAACCCCACCGCCTCCATTGTACCATCCCTGTGAATTGGCTTCCAGGTAAGATTTTGCTTGAAGAAAGAATGCCACTGCCACTTTTTTTGTTTTTTTGTTTTTTTGTTTTTTTATGCTTGAAAACCACTCATCAGCCCACTGCCCCTTGGTTTACAGGGGAGGAAACTGAGGCGCAGAGGTGGCAAGTGCCTGAAGTCCCTCTGCAAGTCAGGACCAAAGCCAGGACTAGAATTGGATCCAGAAGGCCCAGCCTGCAGGCCAGGCCCTGCCTGGGAAGCTGCCCACTGGGTGTGACAGGGCCTCTCTCCAGCTCCTCTGGGCTCTGCCCAGCAAAAGCCAACGGCTCGCTCTGTCTCACCACCTCCTCCGCCCTTTTCACGCCTGTTTGGATAACTTTTTCACCTGTTCCTTCACAAGCTCTCCCTGAGGTGTGGCTGCCTCCGCTGCTTGCCCCAGGGAATCCTGGGGCCTTGGCAGTGTGGCAGCCCAGGCTTGGCCGGTCCCACGGCAGACGGTTGTTAAACAGTGGCTGTCTGGGCAGAGGAAGGCCTGTTTACCCAGGGCAGGGCCTGGGCAGGGGCTGTCGCTTTCTCCCCATGCCAAGGGCCCATCCAGCGGCTCGGCATACTGACTCTGCTGTCCCCATCTGTATTTGCTCATTCCACAAATATTTATGGAGCACCTACTGTGTGCCAAGCACTGTTCTACATGCTGAGGATAAAACAGGGAATTAGACCCCAGATTCCCTGCTCTAATGGAACTGACATGGTAGTAAAGGAGACAGATGATAAACATATCGAAGAATGCACTAGATTCCAGAGCTGAAGAGGATAACACGGTTGATAGTGATGGGTGGAGGTGGGTCAGTCTTAGATGTGGGTGGTCAAGGAAGGCCATTCTCATGGGCAACATTTGAACTAAGACTCAAACTATGAGGAGAAATCAGGTATGGAAAGACTGGACGAAAGGGTATTTCTGGCAAGTACCAAGGCCCTGGGGCAGGAATGAATGTCCTTGGCATGACTGAAGGATAGTAAAAAGACCAGTGTGACTGAAGTGGATGAGCAAAAGGGAGAAAGACCGGGGAGTCCAACAGAGGGGCAGACAGAGGCAGATCTATGGGGGCCTTTTGGTCAAGGGAAAGAGCTCAGGCTTTCTGTTCCGTGTGACACAGCTATTGGAAGGTGTCAGCAGGGATTTTAAAGCACGGTTGTGTCCTGAACGTCCCCTCTAACTTTAACTCTGCTTTTGCTTTCTGTGTGGCTTTCTGTCTCACAGCTCTAGTTTTCGGTACACTTGAGAGTGTTTGAAATAGTGTTTCATTATTTCTGTTTTCTTTTTAATTTAAATTTTTTTCCAAAAAATTTATCAAAGCTTTATAGATGCAAATACTTCGACAAAGCTGCTAGTAAATAACATTAGTTACTGGCCCACCCTTTCCTGAACCTGATTCCCACCACCTGCAACTCTTTTAGCTGTTCCCCACCCCGCTGGTGTTTTCCTCTCTCTTTCTCAATATCATGGTTATACTGCTACTTCTTGATTTTTCAGCCTTACATGTAAAGTGTTCATTTGCTAATAGGAAAGATCCTATAGACTACTTCCCAGTTTGGAGGTAAGTCAGTATTCATTGTTTCATTTGCATAGCCATATTACTATTAATTATTATTACTTATAATTAATGTCATCTGTACAGGAATTAAGACCTTTCCATGGGTTATCTCAGTTAAGCTGCACAACAGTTTAAGTTAGGTGTTGGTCAACATAACACACTTTACATCCAATGAAACTGCAGCTTGCAGAAGTCTCTTACAACCATCCCTTGATTTGCAGAGCTATCCCAAGAGGTAAGCAGAACTGGCATTAGTTACTCCATTTTCAGAGGAGGACCTGGAGCCCTGAATGATTAAGAAAATTCCACCTATCATGGTGGCATGTGGTGGTTAAAATAAAACCCATCTTCCAGCCAATATAAAAGTAGCTGGGATCTCTGTGTGAAGGAGATACCTCTCTTATCTTATACTCTGGGTTTGTTTGTCGTATCAGCTAATATTACCCTTAATATTATGATATCTGGGTTTGAATCTTAGCTCTCCCTCTCATAGGCTGTGTGGTTTGGGGTAAGTTATTTAACCCCTCTGAGCCTTTGTTTCCTCTTCTGAGAAGTGGGTATGATGACAGTACTTACCTCAATGGGCAGTTGTGAGGATTAAAGGAGGTAATTTTTATAAAGTGTTTAGGACAGTGCCTGGCCCATAGTAAGTACTATAGAAGTGATCAAATAAACAAAACTAGGAAATGAATGAGCCAGGACCCGTATCTGATACTAAGTTCAGTGTCTGACCCCAAAGTCCCAGATACTTACATTCCTTTTTATGATTCTTTTTACCATATCTACCTATTACCTATACTTTATTTACCTGTGATTATTACCGGATACTTTTCTTTCCTTTGAAGACATAATTAATTTTAAAGAGGATACCTTATATTACTGCTTTAATATGCTAATTATACATTTTTCTAACACACAGTAAAATGAATTCAATACGATTTAAAAGGGTTTGTCCATGTGCTACCTAAAATTGGCCCCTGTACCCTGTGAGTACAACAAAGGAAACGTATGCTATTTTTAGATCTATAAAGAACCTTTGAGAACACTCTGTCCAGTGGCTTTCAAATCCTTTGACCATGACCCTCAGTAAGTAACACATTTTATATCACATACTTTATATACAGTGACAATAAAAGTGGTCATCAAAATACAGACCCTGGAGCCTGACTGCTTGGATTGGAACCCCAGTATTCACTTTAATGCCCATGTCACTTTTGCTAGGTGACTCAACCTCCCAGCGCCTCCATCTTTTTCATTTATAAAATGTGACAATAAGAGTACCTACCTCATGGGATCATTGTGAAGATAAAGAGTAATATGTGTAAAGCCCTAGCATTCTATAAATTTTGCAGTTATCACAACCCCAAGCACACAACCATAAACATACAGAAATTAAACAGAAGTTTCACATGTGCAAAATTTGCTCTCATTATATGAGATGCTCTATGATGTTTTCTATTCTATTTTAGTTCATTTTTTAAAAAGGTCATTTTTGGGAAATGTCATTAATCTATTTGTGATCTATGACTCATGCTCTTTTCTGATGAATATTATAGATCAACAAAAATATTTTAATAGTATATATTTTTTTTTCATTTTTTTTTAATTCATTTTTATTGTTAGACTTATTGGGGTGACATCTGTTAGCAAGGATTACATAGGTTTCAGGCATATAATTCTACAGTGCATTGTCAACTTGATGTATAATAAGTTCACCACCTAATGTGACTTCTCTTTCCATCACCTTATATTTAGCTTCTTAATAGTATATTTTTATTTAATGAAAAGGCAAGAATTAAAAATGAAAGAAAACCAGTGGATAATGTATGTGAACAGCAAATGTGCTAATATTATTTTGTCCAGCATAGTGAGGGCACATGAACAGATTTGGGGCCTCAACAGCTTGGACACTACTGACCTGTAATTTCTTATGAAGACCATTGAATTACACTACAGGAATAATATATCAGCCTAAAACCAAACTTGTGTGCTTCAAAGCCTTTTTAAAAAAGTAATATTTGATATATTAAAGCAAGAGTCAGCAAACTATAATTCCTAGACCAGACCTGTTTTTGTAAATAAAGTTTTATTGGAACACAGACATGCCCATTCATTTATTTATGCCTATGGCTGCTTTTGTGTCCAAGTGCAGAGCTGAGTAGCTGCCACAGATCCCATCTGGCCCGCAGAGCCTAAAATATTTACTATCTGGCTTTTTATAGAAAAAGTTTGCCAACCCCTGAAGTAAAATTACAATTCCAACTCTAAAGCTTAAATTAAGTCTCATTCTATTTACATCTATTTTATACTATGTATTAGTCTAGCAAATTTTAACAATTACATTTCCCCTAACATTTTACTTTGAAAAATTTGAAACCTACTAAAAGTTGAAAGAATAGTACAGTGAGCACTGATGTATCTTTCACTTAGATTCACCAATTGATAACATTCACATTTGCTTTATTGCTATCTATGTATCTCTCTATGCACTTTTTTAATTGAAATATTTTATGTAAAAAATTATATATTCATATTTGTTATACATATTTGACTGTCTGTGTACGAGCATGTGTGTGTATGCATGTGCCCATGGCAGAAGTGGCCAACTATGTACCAATAAATTCATCTCCCTCTCCCATAGTTTAGAGCTATTCCCGGAAAACAGCTGCTCTGCTAGGACCACATATCCCAGAATCCTCTGCACTTGACCTAGGTCATGTGACTAGTTCTCACCAATCAAATATAAGTAGATGTGATAACTATCACTCTGGGCCAGGGTCACTTCTGGGATCCCTGGGTAACTATGTGACAGAGATAAGTAAACTTCTGACTTACATTTTGGGTTTGTTCGTTACATCAGCTAGTATGGCTCTAACTAATACAACTCAATAAATTATGTGACCACTTAATGGGTCAAGATGGCAGTTTGAAACATACTGGTCTGATTCTGTGATTCTCTGGACATTTTTTGAACCATGGAGAGCTTTCATTAAATGTTTCATTTAGAAGTCAAAATGGAGCTGCTCTGGTTGAACCAGAGGTTGTGCAGTGGGGGGAGCTAAGCACCTAGTCCATCTGAACATCAGCTCCATCCTTCCACTGGCCTCCAAGGGAACCCTGAGGCTTCTTTCCTGACTCCTTCCGTGAATATTGTGTGATGACTGCTGAACCAGGCACACACCTCCATTTCTCAGAAGAGGACATGGAGAGCTAGCAGGAAGAGGACTTGAGTGAGGACATAAACCGCTGCCCAGGGCCAGAGCCATTTCCCAGACCTGTGGCCTGCACAGGTCTGTTCGCTCCATTTCCATGCCTCCCAATTGCTCTTCCAGGCCAACACTCATGGACCAGGCCCTGAGAGCAGATGCCAGGCATCCCAGGGCATCTGAAGGCTTAGAACTACACTTGGTCCTGACTTTCCAGCTGGACGCTTACATCCTGCAACCAGTTACATATCCCTCATTCTGTTTGTTCTATAACAGCTAAATAATGCCTAGTGCATAGTAAGCACTCAGTCCCTTTCACATAGTAGGCATAACAATAATTAATAATAATAGTTAAAATTTATATAACACTTTCCATGTGCCAGACATTTAGCAGATATTAACCTCATTTAATTCTCACAACCCTATGAAGTAGATGTTCTTATCAGCCAATTAGAAGACGAAGAAATTGAGGCACAGAAAATTAAGTAATTTACCCAAAGTCACACAGCTAGTTGGTGGTAATTTGAGCCTAGAGAGTCTAAGCTGCTAACCATGATATTATACAGCCACTCAGATGCTATGGTAAGAGGCAACAGTGTAGCTGAAAGAATGAAGATTTGGTATCAGACTAGCTTTTAATCACTAATCTGCTGTGTGATGCAAGAAAACCTACTCAACATCTCTGAATCTCAATTTTCCTGGTTATAAAACAGAGGTAATCCTTTCCACCTTGGTGCGTTCTTGCAAAAATTAAATAGAGAAAACCTGTAAAGTAGCCAGCATCCTGCTCATTGCATAAAAGGGGATTAAATGGAAACCAATTCTTATGCTAGAGGCATGTGAGTCAGAAAAATTGGAAAGCGTTGTTCCTGCACGCAAGTAGGCTGACCAGATGTGCCACTTTGAACAGGACAGAATACAACAATACTGTGTTGTTTCAAACAGTATGTATGGTCAGACACCTTGAATTTAGCCCAGTGAGACAAGGCTGGCCATACCGACCATTTGAAATAGGACAGGACCACTATTTTCTGTCCCGTTTAAAATGGTATGTCTGATCAGCCTACACTTAAGCATCTCATAATCTTTTTAGGAACAAGATAAATCATTCATGAAGCAATCAGAAGAGTCCCAAGATACTTTCATAAGGACGGGATTAATTGCAATCACTTGTAAGTAAAATCAGTACAGTTTATGACCAAGTTCAGGCCTCTGCATATGCTGTTCTGCCCCTGTCTCTTCTCCGGCTGAGTCCTGCTAAACCTTGAGGCTTCAGTTTAGATAGTCTCTGACCCCCTCCCCTGCTCCTAAGTCCCGTTGTGTTCCCACAGTGTCCTAACCGTCCACATCCTGGCACTCTGTCTTTGACTGCTGCTGGGTTTCTGTCTACCCCACCAGATTGGACACTCTATAAGGTTGAAAGCCACATTTTGTTCTACATTCCCCCAATGCCTAGCAGAATACCTTGCATACCATAGACCCCTGGTAGTCATTTATTGAAGAAATAAACAAGTGGACAATGCAACAGCCTTCTGGGTAGAGACAAGAGGCACCCTGGGTATCCATAAACTCCCTTTATAGAATGAGGCAAAATGAGGCAATGGTTTCTGAACTCCTGTTGACCCAGTAGCCAAAAATCACATAAGGAACTTAATGAAAAATTAAAGATTCTTGGAACTCATCACAGGAAATTTTGATTCACCGGGTCTAGAGTGGAGCCCCCGAATATGTCGGTTTCAGAAAGTTTCCCCTCTGCCAGGTTTGGGAACCACTGAACCACAGGGACTGAAATTGAATTGAGGTAGGATGGGAAGATGGTGTGGACAGGGGAGAAAGGGGAAAAGGGCCGGAGAGTCTGTGTTTTGGGAATGAAGGGTGGGAACAGCCATGCCTGATATTTGACAGTTTCATAGCCATCTCGTTGGGGTCCTACCCAACGTTGCGCACATCAACCCTTCAGGGAGACAAAGCACTTCATAGTTCATGATACCTTTTCTCCTTCATCCACTCATGGAATCCTCAACCACCATTCATCTGATGGATGAAGAAATTCGGAATCAGAGAGCCGAAGCAAAGTGCCCACTATCACACACGTGACCAAACTGCCTCTGACAACAGCCTCTGATCTGGCCTGAGCCTCATGCCTTTGGTCAAAGGAACTAGGCCTGTGAACCCAGGAAAAATCAAGCTCATCTGGCACTTAGAAAGAAATACACTGCCCTGTTAGAGGATTGTTGACAGTAGCCAAATCACCCTGTCTCCTTCTTTGTCCTGTTCTGAGCACTTCAGGTACTATTATCCCATCCCGGCCCAGCCCATCTTCCCCAACCATCCATCTATCCACCCACACAATGACTTATTCATTCACTTATCACATTAATCCACATATCTCTCCATCCATCTCATCCATCTACTTACCCATTATCCATCATCTAGCATACCCACCCATCCCCCATCACATCTATTCATTAATACATCCACCTGTTTACCCATCTACCCATCTTTCCAGTTACTCATTCATCCATTTGTTCCATGCATTCAACTAGCTCTCCATCCTCATTTCCTTCCCATCCATCCATCCATCCATCCCCTAACCACCTACTTAACCCATCACATCCATTCTTCTAACAACCTACTTATCCACCCACCCAGACATCCATCCACCCGCCATCTTCTCATTCATTCATTCACTTATTAAATAAACTTTCATCAAACTATTTACATTAGATACTTGACTTCCCAGCTTTCCTTGAACTCAGTAAGTCTGCTGGCGGGGGGGGGGGGGGGTTCTAAGGAAATTTTTGCTTTTTGATAAAAGAAAAAAGTTCTTTGAGGAAACACTTAAGTGCAGATGTGATGGCTGGTGCTGTGGCAGCCACCTTCAGGAGACAAAACAAGAACCAAAGCTAATACGGTGAGGATGGTGGAGAGGAAGGAGGGGAAGAGCATGGATCTGGCTGGCACTATTGACCATTGTCACGGAGCTGTTTCTTAAAAGCCCCTTCAATTCATTCACCCAACAAATGCTTATGAGCATTTCTTCTGTGCTGTTATTCACTGTGAGATGTGCAAGGCTGAACAAACCATTGAAGTCGCATAAATGGAGTTTATGGTGTAGTGAGGGAGACAGATACCACAATGCCCACCAACTATTGGTGGGAGTAATGAGCACTACAAAGCAGAATCCAGTGCCATGAACACACTGCAAGTCCAGGGGAAGGTCAAGTTCACCCAGTATCACCACACCAAAGGTCAGCTCATCAGAGACTGTTACACTAAGGTTAAAAAACGTGAGACAGCAGCTGGGGTTTACTGCGTGCTTTACCCTGTGTCAAGCACTATTCTGAGCACGCGCGATCCTAACCACAGTCTCGTCCGCCACTGCCTCCCCTGAGCTCCGCTATGCACCATGTTTCTGACCTAGCAACTGACCTCTTAGATCGCAACCTCTGGAGGTTCATTATTATCCCCGTTAGAGGACCCAGGAGAAGGAGTTTTCCTGGTTTTTTTGTTTTTGTTTTTTAATCAGAAGGTGCATCTTTCCCAGAGCCTCCCAGCAGACTTTCCTAGTTCATTTTACAGATGAGACATTTGAGGCTCAGAGAGGAATAGGTCACAGAGCTTAAAAA